>CAJUYI010002458.1:0-31656 GCA_910591695.1 Galerucella pusilla
TGAATAGAATTGATTCAAGTAATTTAATTATCTGATACCATTACAATTCCCCTCAAATTTTGCGTTTATCAAATTTTTATGTAAGTAAAAATTTTATGAATGCAAATTTTACTTCAGATATTTATAAAATTCCTTTCTTTTTAAACTTCTCCATTATTTGTTGTATTTGTATAAATCTTTTATATTGAAAACACCTCTTATTTCATTACTTTCTATATATCTTAGAACATAACTGTTTACTCCATTCTCATTCTCTACAACATATGGTCCCTCGAAAGGTGGTTTCAATTTTGCACAGACATTCTTACTTCTATCTGATACCCTTAAAGCACGGACGATCACTAAGTCTCCTTTATTAAATGTAGTTTTAACTTTTCCTTTCTTTTCCATTCTTCTTAGATATTTGTTTGCATTGTTTTGCAGATTTTTATTTACTCTTTCCAAAACCTTTTCAAATTCTTCTGTAGTATTTATTTCCCATTTCCTTTGAGGTCTCAATTGTTTCATTAAATAAATTGGACTTTCCATTGTAACTGTGTTTGGTAAATTGTTTAAATAATTTTGAATTTCTTCTATGTGATTTTCCCAATTGTTATGATTTTGATTCCATAAAGTTATTCTCAGAAACTTTATCACTTCTCTTATGTACCTTTCAGATGGATTTGAAGATGGATGACGAATACTAATTGCCTTTAAATTTATTTGATTTTTACCACAGAATTTTCTAAATCTTTCATTTGTGAAATAGGTAGCATTGTCTATTATACAATTTTCAGGTTTTATAATTTCTTGCATATATTCTGATAGTTTTTCCATAATGACTTTACTTTTTGTTGTTTTTGTAGGGTATAGTTTTACGAATTTAGAAAATAGATCAACCACTATTAAAATATGGCAATTTCCTTGTTTGCTGGGTATTAAATTGCTTAGGAAATCTATGGCAATTATTTCCCCACATCTCGTTGTCAATATAGATTTTGCTATGTTCTCATTTCTTCTATGTTTGCTTTTCCCTAATTGACAAATATGGCATGTACTGGTGATCAATTTTGCCATACTTTGGTCCCCTTTACTAATATAATTTTCTCTGAATAGTAACCATAATTTCCTAGCTCCTATATGTCCATTTCTTCTGTGTAAATTTTCCAAAATTTTCCTAGCTAAATTTTCTGTTATTATAAATAAATCTGTTTCCCCATTTTTCTTTATCCATATGTCTTCTTTCAATTGTCCTCTTCTTTTCTGTTTTTCAGTTAATCCCATTTGGTCTTCAATGATGCTATTTAAAGAAAATATCCCATCTAAATCTTTCATGATATTTACCCCAATTTTTACAATTCTTTTATTCTTATTATTATCCCCCTTACTTTCTCTGCTTAACGTATCTGCCACTACATTTGTCTTTCCTGGAATGAATTTAATTTCAAAGTCATATTCCTGTAATATTAAACCCCATCTATGAACTCTACTGTTGCCAAATCTGTTTTTCAAAATAGTTGTAAGTGAAGAATGATCGGTTTCTATCGTAAATTTTGCTCCTAATAAATAAAATCTAAATTTAGTCACACAGAAAATTATACTTGCCAATTCTAGTTCTGATACCCCATAATTCCTCTCATAATTTTTCGTAACCCTTGATACAAAGCATATGGGTACTTCCATACCATTTTGCATCTGTAATAGCACTCCTGCAAACCTTTCTTTGGATGCGTCTGTTCGTAATATAAATGGTAGATCATAATTTGGATGATAAACCTTCAATTGTTGAGTAAATGCTTCCTTTAAATCATTAAAAGCCATTTCTGTTTCCTCGGTCCACTTCCATTTATTTTCCTTCTTTAAAAGCTTTATTAAGGGTATTTGTTTCATGCTCAAATCAGGTATTAGACGTTTAAAATAATTCATCATCCCCAAAAAACCTCTCAGAGATTTTAGGTTTGACGGTCTCTTATACTCTATTATTGCTTGTATCCTATCTTCATCCATGGACATCCCATTTTGGTCTATTTTATAACCTAGGAAACATATCTCTTCCTGATAAAATTTACATTTATTTTGATTTATTTTTAAACCTGCTCTATCTAATTCTTTTAAAATAATTTCAATGTGTTTTAGGTGTTCTTCTTCATCATTCGAGAAGATTAATATATCATCGATATAATGAAGTGCAAAGTCTTCAAATTTATTTAGTATTTGGTGTAATGCTCTAACCAAGGCCGAACAAGCACTTTGTATACCATATGGAGCTACACAAAATCTGTACAACACACCATCAATAGAGAAGCCTGTGTAATCTCTACTATCTTCATCCAAAGGAATCAGCCAAAAACTGTGTTTTAAATCAATTTTAGAAAATATTTTCGTATTTGTAATGCGCCCAAAAATTGCTTCCACATTCATCGGAGCCTCGTATTGTGGTACAGTGTATTGATTGATATTTCTTGCATCTAAGCATAATCTTAATTCACCATTCGCCTTCTTTACGACCACAATAGGGTTTACATATCTTGTGTTACATCTCTCTATAATACCGTCTTTTAACATATTTTGTATCTCTGAATCAACTTCTTTTCTATATTTATAAGGTATGGGATATGTTCTTATTCTAAAATTTTCTATTCCTCTAACTTCTATCTTATGTACATAATTATTTGCCA
The DNA here is from genome assembly GCA_910591695.1 of Galerucella pusilla. Classification (NCBI taxonomy): domain Eukaryota; kingdom Metazoa; phylum Arthropoda; class Insecta; order Coleoptera; family Chrysomelidae; genus Galerucella; species Galerucella pusilla. The sequence continues at coordinate 2,658 of CAJUYI010002458.1, forward strand.
TTCTCATCTCCTTTTTAATCAATCCTTCATACTTCATAATCAAATTCTTCACTTTCTCTTCATATTCTTTGTTTCCACATACTAATACCAATTCCTCCATAATTCTATTCCTCTCTATATTCCATAACTGCCTATTATCCTCTCCAATTGCCAATACTTCCATATTCTCTTCCTCAAATTCCATCCTATTACCATTTAATTCTATCTCCATCTTTTCAAAATCAATTCTTGCTTTATACTTCGTTAATTCATCTATTCCTATAACTATGTCTGTTTCTAAATTATCCACTAGCAATAATTGCATCTCAACTTCTTTCCCATCCTTTAATTCAATGCTTTGTATTATAGATCTGCTAACTTCACACAATTTCTTTCCATTTGCTCCTATTAATGTAGTTTTCGGTATCTTGACTAGCTTATTTTCATAATTTTTAATATTTTCTTCTATTAATTTTGTTTTTATTATGGATGCTTCCGAACCTGTATCTATTAATATTTTTACTTGTTTCCCATTTAATTTTCCTTTAATTTTTATTAATCCCGTTATTTCTTTTAATTCCAAATCTTCCCCAAATTTAATGTATTCCCTTGGATGTTCATATGTACAGATGATATTTCTTACATTTGGTATGTGCTCGATCCAAAATTTTGGTCTAGCTCTTGTTCAGTAATTATTTCCGGTTCTACCGATATCACTCTCTCTTCTCTTCTTTGGATATTGTTTACTCTTCTTTGTGGTCCATTTCCATTTCCTCTTTCTTCCTCCCTATAGTCTTCTCTTTGTTCTCTAATTTCTTCTCTTTGTCGATTATCATATTGTCCACCTCTATTATTTTGTTCTCTATAATTCTGTTCTCGATAATTGTTATTGTTATTATTATTATATCTAAAATTTCTGTTATAATTGTTTTGATTGTTAAAATTTCTATTATAATTGTTGTTATTTCCTGAATTATTGTTTCTGTTGTTGTATCCATTGTTATAATTTCTATTATTCATATTATTTATTCTATTATAATTTTGTTCATAATTATCTCTTCTGTTATTTTGATTATTTGTATTATTCTCATAATTATTGTTATTGTTGTTATTATATTGATTGTTTCTATTAAAATTGTTATTATGTTGATTATTTCTGTTAAAATTACTATTATTATTGTTTTTATTCTTGTTATAGTTGTTATTGTCCACTCTATTTCTCTCTAATCGTTGTAAATAACTACTTAGTTGTTCTATATTTCTAACATTCTGAATAGTGATTGTCTCAGTTATTTCACATTTAAAATGTCTAGATATTAACATTATTATTTCCTCTTCTGGTATGGGTGGGTCTAGGAATTTCGCATTCATGAATACTGTCATAGTATAATCATTCATGCTTTTTCCTCTTCCTGTCTCATATTTTCCTGAGTAGAGTTTTTCTCTTACTCTTGCTTGAGCACTATTTCCCCAGAAATATTTCATAAACTGTTCTTCAAAATCTTCAAAATTGTTAAAATCATCTTCTTTACTTGTGTACCATACTAATGCATGATTATCTAAGTTTTCTCTTATCATTTCCTTTATGTCTTCTCTATTTTGCATGTTTTTTATTTTATTCTTTAGAATTTTTATGAACACTTTTGGGTGTATTTTCCTATTATCTCCTTCAAATTTATGTTCCCCTCTGTTTCCAATGTAATTGTTTATTATCTTCGTTTCCATCACTCCATTTCTTACTTCTTGGAAATTCCTATCTTCTCTTTGGTCATGTTTCTGCTGTAAATAAAATAGTCTCTCTTCCATGTCTTCTAGTTTTCTAGTCATTTCCATTGTTTCTTTTGATTGTTCTCCCTTGAAAATTCTACTTCCAGTTTGCTCAATTTTTCCTTTCATAACTTCTATTTCCTTTTGTATTTCCCTAATTTTCTTCTCTGTTTTCACCTCCTCTAGCTTTTGTTTTTCTTTACATGCTTCTTCAACATTCTGTTGAAATTCAGTTAAAGTTCTGTCCCATTTTCCTTCTAGATTTCCCATTCGTTCTTGGGTGTCTTGAAATCCCATTTTGATTTCCTTAACTTCTCTTTGAATTTCTCCTTTAAGATCCTTTTCCTTCTCCTGTATTTCCTTGAGTCTGTTGATTTGTAAATTTTCTATTTCTGTGATCCTTCCAATCACCTCTCCTCTTATTTCTTGTTTGGTGTATTCCAATTTGTTTTCCATGTATGCGTTTGATTCTTTTAATTTCTTTTCAACCTGTCCTAATTTTTCATCCATCAGTTTTATTATTAGGTCCTTAGTTTGTTTTATTTCTTCTTTGTTCTGGTCCATTTTAATATTCATTTCTTGTTTTAATTCTTCCTTATTTTGGTCCATCTTAATATTCATTTCTTTCATTTCTCGATTTATGTTTTCATTCATATTATTCATATTTTCGTTTTGTTTATCCATTTTTTTATCTTGTTTATCCATTTTTGTATTCATTTCTTCTCTCATATTCATCAAAAGTTGTATTAATTGGTCATTACTAGCTGTATTTCCCCTTCTCTCTTTTGATTCTTGTTTATTCTCTTGTCCTGTTTCTTCTGACAATGGTAAATCTTCTTCCTGTCCTTGTTCTGCAATATCTCCCTCTGAATGTTCTCTCCCCTGTTCCAAGTATTGTACCTGAAAATCTCCTCTACCATTGCTCCTTTCTTCTCTTTCTTCATCAGACCTACTTTCAACTCCCACCTGCTTTCCGTCTCTTAATGTCATTTTTCTTTCCATTTTAGGTATTTAAATTCTTTTAATAAAGTCAAAAAATTATTTCAATGCTTTTTTATTATTATTTCTATATTAGCCCCACGTTGGGTACGACAATATTGTAATGGTTTGTTTGTATTTTTTTATTATTTAATTTAATTTAAATTTTTATATTAATTTTTATAGTGTTTATACTTGCCCTTTCTTCCAACTAGCTCATATTAAATTCGGGAACAAGAAAACTCCTACTCCCTTTGGGTTCTGGCGCTATTAAATTATTTATTGAAATTTTTTTTCAGATATATATGTTATTTGAATCAATTCCTAAATTTAAAATTTATTAAAATTATTTTTCAATATAATTTAAATAAATATGTATTAATAAATTTTTGTGACGCCTATGGACAAATCTTTCTTGTTACTTTAAAAAGTAGATGTCTCTGTCGATGAGAACAGAGTATAGTATGGAGAGTTGCAAACAATTCAGTTCACAGCGAATGAATATCTATGGTGTGATATGAAAATTTTTTTTTATACCTATAATAATAATAAAATGGAACTCAACTCAACAAAACAGTTTAATAATAATAGTGATTGCCTTTGTATGATATTTACATGAATATCAGCTCAAATTTATCTAATATTACAAAAAGAAAAGAAGAAATTATACAAATACAGTTACCTAACCTACAATTCAAGAAAATAAAATTTTAAATCTAAGGTGAGCTCTTATCTAATTTTGATTAAAGTGAATTATTATTGAATTTTGAAATTTATTTTAGAAGTACTTCTGATATGCATATGCTTTTGATTAAATTTTATTGGTACCAATAATTGACTAACCTTTTTAATATTAAATTTTCAACTGGTTGGATGAGGATTCATAAATTTGATGAGGTAGACGGGATTACAGGATTTCACAGGAGGATTGAGGATTCTGATTCTCCTCTGGGATGCTGGAACAACTTCTGGATGGTATTTCAGGTATATTTTAACTTTTCTTCTATTTCTCAATATTTTACTGAACCTTTCTTGGTATTTTTAAACTTTTTATCTAATTTCTTTAGTTTAATTATCAATTTATACTTTTTTTTCAAATCAAAATCTTTTAAAACCTTTTTTTCAATCCACCTCTACTCTCCTGTCTTTTTAATCAACAACCCCTCGTTGCTATGTCATATTTCCAAAGCACTTGATTTTTTTTTCATAATTGCAAAATTTCATAATTTCTTGTTTATTGTCTATTATTGTCTATAATATTTATTCTTGCACTATTGTAATTTTTTCTACCTTTTATATCACTAAGAACTTCACTAAATTTACCCTTTAAATTGTCCTTATTTATAAAAAAAACCTTAAAATCATGTGTACCTCTTAAATATCTAATATACAATATTCTACCATCAATAATTTTATTTTAATTCATGTAAACTCATAATCAGTGTTCAATAAATCTTTCCAATTACATATTTTATATAAACTAATTGTAAATTTATTTTAATAAACGTTTTAAATTTTGATTTTATTGCACCAATCACAATGCAGTACATATTATTTTCTTAACAACCATCTCTGAAAATATTATTCTATGATTATGTCTGACTGTTCTGTCTTCGCAAAACATACTTCATCTTGACAGTGACATTCAATTATAATTTAGGTTAGAATTCTGCCAAAAATATAATTTATATTGTTTATTAAATATTGTATACTAATAATTTCAATTTCAGGTGTAACTAATACATATTGATTATAAAAAACAAACAAGCAAACTAATTTTAAATGAAGAAATCTAAATTTACTTTAATTATTACTGGATATGATAAAAAATATATGATACTTTATTAATTCAAGGTAAGTCTTTCTATTTTTATTTCAAAATTTGTATTCAAATTAATTTATTATACATATTTATTTCTTGCATTTCTATTTTTTTTTGAAATCCTTTTATGAATAGAATTGATTCAAGTAATTTAATTATCTGATACCATTACAATATATATGTTACCGTGAAAGACCGAAATCTGGTGAATGTCGAGATACACCGGTTAATGTCAACATTCTCAACTTTGCTTCACAGCTGTTGCTTGACGTATGTCCGAAATATTGTTGAAATTTCATTATTTCTAACTTACACCGGCGATTGTCGACATTCAGGATGCACTCATGGTGTATGTTAAAAAGAATTTTTTTTTAAATAAAAACAAAAAATCCAAAGGTCTTAATTTATTAAAATAATATGGGAAAAGGACTTTGTTGAACTCAAAACAAACAGTAGAACATAAAAATATAAAATGAAATATAAAAAATAAGAACAATATCTTATTTATTGCAACAAAACTACCGTGGCACAAAAGTTCCTTGCTTTTACAGCTGCATTTAGTCATGGAACACTTCCTCTTGCAGTTCCAACGTGTATAGCCTTGCCCTCCACTTTTTGAATTAGCAGAATCTGCTTCTCTTAGTGACATTTCTTTTGTTGAAACTTCGTCCATGGAAAGTAACTTTTCTTTACAAATTACGTACTGATTAAGGGTGAAAAGCTGCTTCAGGGTACCATTTTTGTTAGCTAATCTATAAAAGTCGGAATCCTCTATTCCAACAACAACCGCTAACACATTTCGAGGGTATGTATTGTCTATACTGGGTCTGTATTGTCTTTTCGTTTACTTCCAATTAAGGCATGTAACTTTTCAAAAAACTTATCACGATTCACTGTATTAGCCATTGAATACAAATTATAATTTCTAATAAGAAAATAGGTAGCGCTGTCAAACGTTGCGTTAGACTGACGAAGACAAAGCTAACTGAAACAAGGGGCTGGAACCGTCTAAAAACTTGTCGCGACCTGCAGTGTCCGAGCTTCACCGGACCTCATTTGTGTTTGTCGACATATACCGGTGAAAGTCCGAATGTATAATAGAATTAAGAAATGTTCGGACTTTCACCAAGGAATTTGACATTTGTCGACATCCACCGGCGAATATTGACATTCACTACTTTCAGTCTTTCACGGTAACATATATTATACAGACGTGTAAGGCGCCAGAGAAAAGATGTAGGTACCAAAATTTTCAAACGTTCCGACGCAAGTGAATTTACTTGTCGGTAGTTAGTGTACGGTGGAATTACCAAACTAGAAAGAATCTTTACATAGGTAGACATATTTATTGTGAAATTTGCACTAACGAAAAAGTCATGAATACTGCTTTAACACAGACTGAGACGCTCCTCGCTTTTCTACGCTTAGCTACGGGTAGTGTCTTTGCGCATAATTTTTTCAAGGGACAAGATAAATTTGTCCATTTTCAGAACGTAGACATCGCTAAAATTTCTTTTTTAAAACATGCTACCTATTCTTTATTTTCTTTTTAAATAAAAAATCGAAAAGCTCCTTCTCACGTGTTACTGAAACTAACTTCTTGTGTTCCAAGAAGTTGAACTTAAAATAACCACTCCCCATCAATGTTGTCTCTATTCGAAGATTATAAGGCGTGAACAAAACAATATGTTTCAGGTTAGATGTACAAAGGAAATTGTACTTGCAAGTTATTTACAATAAACTCGGGTACGAACTACATCTAATTATCTGCAATGATAAATGTTTCTAAATTTATCTACACACCATGAAAATAGATCGGACTGCGAAATTTCACACACAAACACTCAACTCATGGAGATCTTCGAACTTTTCGAGGCCGTTTACCTAAATATAATACGTATATATACATAGAGGATTGAATATATTTGTATATACAGGGTGGTAAATAAGTAATTGTACATAGAAGAACCTACAGTACGGTAGGTTTGTTCCCGCAGCAAGTTCCTAACTGTTATGAACATGTTATGGACATATTGAGTCTGCGCAGTATCAGAGTTCAGGCTCTGCTGGAACGCTTTTTTGATACTGCGCAGACTCAATATGTATGTCCGTAACACTTAGGAACTTGCTACGGGAACAAACCTAATCTTTACTTTAATAAAATGTTGATATTAAGTTATACATGCAATTTTAATTTTAATATTAATATAAACCACCCTGTATTTAGTTTATGTAGTTTTAGAACCACTCCCAAACCCCCCGTTACTTCACTAGGGCTGTGTACATCCCCCTTGAGATTCGTGGATTACAAAGTAACAAGAAATATCTGTTGGTCAAATTGCGTAAAATATTTTCAACATTTTCTTTATGATATGGATCAATAGTCAGTCCTGCTAAACTTCCCATCCAGTTAATCAAACTGTAGATTGATTTTCCCGGAAAAGAAGACTCAAAATATTTCCAAGACCATTTCAAGTTTCCGGAACGACGTTGTGGCATCAACGCTCAAAATATTTCAACAAATTGAATATTTTATCTCAATTTGAGATACCCACTACATTCTGCTCACACATCTATTCAAAAAACTCGATGGGACCTAACAAAATGTCAAAAGTCCTCTGTCATCTGTCATACAGCTCAGATTTGATTCTAAGCAATTTCCTATTGTTTCATAATTACAGATTTGGAAAGGTCGTTGAAAAATAAGTTCAAATGCACGTTTAATTTTCTTAAATTCGCTCTGGTTTAATAAAAAAAATGTATAATCATGTTTAAAAAAGTAGTACACCATTTTATATACTGAATACTGAAAACACCACAGCGGGGAATCGAACCGCCACGTTCAACTTTCAAATTTCCCGTGTTCTACCCGTCTGGCTATCTCCTACGCGGTTGAAAGTATTCGAAAGTGGTATGAATATGGAGTTCGACTTTTTTAAACATAGATCCATTTTTTATTAAACCAGACCAAATTTAAGAATTGGAAAAAAAGTTAGCTCGCGTTAGACAGTTTTCTACAGGAATTCCTATGTCGCATCTAGACATACACACAGTGTATTTAATAAAATATATTGAAGACAAATCTCTTGTGAAGATCCTAAATCCCCTAAAATTTTTGCCAACCAGTCGTCATCCGGCCGCGTAGGTAACGAAACGTTTCTAGCAGGTAAAAATAGTTTTCAGTGGCAGACGTTTCCTTTCAACTTTTTGAAAGTCGGTCTCGGATATTTCGAGGGAGAACCGATGTGACCTTGAAAAGCGTGGGAACCACATATACATTCTATTACTATTTACATTGAACGAAATTTTGGTGAATTAGTTGTTTGGTAATTTTGAATGTCAAAATATTTTTAAACGTCAACGATTTCTTTTTGAAATATTTTAAAATAAGATATGAGGAGGTTTTCATTGTAATAATAAACAATTCTAGATAGTTTTGCTGATTTTGTTGTGTAATTTAAGCCTGGAATACTAGAAATTTTTGTCTTGAAGTGGCTACAGACTTTGACAAGAATGGTTGAGTGCTCAACACTCTGCGTCTTCTTTTTAAAAAACTGCTCGACGTATAAAAAAAGGTTTCAAACAAAATTTGTAGAGGATTTCATCTTCTAAAATTTTCATAATACATGCAAATATGATTGGAGGCATAGAACACGAGATTTTATGAAAAAACTGACTTTGTCGACCCTTGATCTTGAATATCTAAACACGCATATATACAGATGGCTCAAAAATGAAAGAAGGCTCAGGATGTGGAGTTTACTCCAGAGCACTAGGCCTAAGGATTAAATGAGGTATGGGAGAAAATACCAGCGTGGCTCAAACAGAACTGGCTGGTATCTCAATTGCCACAAAAGAACTAACCAGAAAAGGGAATTTCTGGCAAAAACATAACAATCTGCACTGATAGTAGACAAGCCCTATTAGCCATGAACAGACGTGTTATATCGGGACTAGTAATAGAGTGCCACCAAGATTTATCTAACGCCTTCGCAGATAACAATATTATCCTGAGGTGGGTTAAAGGGCACGATAGGAGTAAAGGAAATCGCATTGCCGATTCTTTAGCCAGGGAAGCGACTGGACTAAAAATTTTAAGACCCAGTGGCATCTACGGTCTAACGACTTCGACAATTGCGGAACTAGCCAAACATTACACCCATGCTCAATCCCTTAAGAGATGAGATGGAACCAAAGGATGCAGTCTTGCCAGGATCACCCTGGGCGACCCTGGGAAGCTGGCGCCGAAGAAATATTTGGCGATGACCAGGAAAAACCTTCGTTCAACAGTAGGATTTCTGACTGGCCACTGTCAACTAAGGAAACACCTCCATTAGTGGACACACCTCTATTCAGGATGTGTGAACAGGAAGATGAAACTGTCAGGCATGGCTTATGCGAGTGTCCGGAGTAATCATCAGTAAGAGAGTGTGTGTTCGGTGAGTCTTGGCCTACACCTGCCGATATAAAGGAGATGTCTTCTAGTGACCTGTCCACATTGCTGTGAAACACAGGATGGACGATGACCTAGGAGGACAACTCCTCGGGAGGATGTAAAATGGATCACATGTGGCCTAAGTGCTACTCTTCAGATACAGATTTAAATACGCTCACACGTTGGCATCTGTGACGTTTGAAACAGCATTTGTTGTGCCAAAATAAAGGGTTGTACAAAAATTCAACTTAATCTGTTAGATTCCGCACAATGCTTGCACAAGTTTGTCCAAGATCTGCAGTTAAAGCACGTGTTCTTCTTCCTTGTCTACTTTAACCTTAAATTAGGCATATCCAACTTCACACCTCTTCGCCATTGCTTATAGTGAAACCTGTAGCTGTCTGTATAAAAAATATACGCAACAACGTCTATAGAACGGAGACTTATTATAATTTGGGGTTTGATAACCTTAAGTCACTTCGACCTCATTTCTCCTATACTTACTAATACTAATAATGCATAATGTATTCTCTGGAGGTTATAAAATATACACATTAAAACAGGTCTCGATCGTATCAACAGATACTCATCGTTCTTAAAATTGATGACTAAATAATACATTATCGTTTTATGTTGGTCCGGAAATAGCAATCGATCGTCGACTTTCGCTGAGACTTTATCCTGTCGATATATAATCAACAAAACAAGTTCTAAGAAATCAAACCACAGTCAGACCAAACCACACAAATGTTCTTTGGAATCTTGGTGGGCTAACAATTATTTAACATTTTCAGATCTATTTGATTCACAATTTTTATTTTTCTGAAAATGTTTTGACAGTTCCAAGAACCAAACAAATTTCCTCATTCTTTATCACACCTATAAACAATTTTACCCAATCATGTCAACATTACACTGATAATTTTCTAAATTTTTTTTCTGCATTTTACTTTCATTTTCTGTCTAATCCATGTCTTATTCAACCCGCTGTTTTCTTTTAGTCTAATTTACTAAATTCATTTTTTGGGTTTTCCGTCTTATTTATATTTTTTGCCTTGTCCATGTCCTCTTCTACTTGTTGAATCGTCATTTGTATAGTTTTCTTATTCGTATCCATTTCTATATTTGTCATGTCTTTGCCTACTAGCTTCATTCCTTTTAATCTAAATTTTTAATTTATTCTCAATTTTTTGCACTGATTCCTATTATCTGTCTGGTCCAAATTTGCTTCTTATTGCTCTATCACCTTCTGTACAGTTTTCTCATTCCCCAATTTTTTTTCTTTCCAATTTTTTTTCTGCCATGCCTATATCTTCTACTTGCTCCATCGCCCTAAGTATAGTTTTTTTATTCGTATTCTGTGTTTCCATTCCAATTTATATTTTTTGCCTAGTACACGTATTCGTCTACTAGCTACACTCCTCTTAATCTAGGCTTTTTTCATTCTTTTTCTGTACCAATTCCTATTTTCTTCCTCCATATATTTTTACATTACCTCTCTCCCATCTAGTTTTCCCAATCCTTCACTATTTTTTCGTAAAATGTTACTTCTACTCGCTCCTCTCTTGCAATCTAGTTTTCTTGATAGTTTTTCCCTTCTAATTTATATTCTCAGATTGTCCATGTCCTCTTCTACTAGTTTCATCCCTTTTAGTCTTTATATATTTTCACCTTTTCCATGTCATCTACTTGCTCCTTCACTTCCGGCCTATGTTTCTCATTACTCTCCTGTTTTTCCTTCTACTTTTGTCCTTTTTTCATGTTTTTTTTTTGTTTCTATATCTGTATCTATATATTTCTCCTTTATCTCCCTTTTCACACTTTTCTCATCATATAAAGTAGCAGATGATAAACATTCATGTCTAATAAGGGATGTTCGAATGGAAAAGCAAACTTCAAAATAATCATATTTAAATAGGATTTTAGTTTAGACGATCTTATTAAAGAACCTTCCTTTATTGTACAATTTTTTTAATACAAAGCTACCTGTTAGTGCAAAAAAATAATCTTGGGAGCTAAAAATCCTTTGAAATAACGGTCATCACGGGGATGGAAAACTATTTTTTTAACAGACATAATCATCATCATCATCATAATCATAAACCTTAATATACCCGAAGGTGTTAAGGTGTTTTGTCCATACAAGGTTTGTACTTAAGTATTTCATTCGTTTTTATACACAAATTTCGCCCAGTTTCTTCTATTTCGTGCAAGTTCTTTCCCTTCCTTCCAGCTCTTGTTACTTTTTCCCAGACATAATATTTATACTTATAATATGATTCAACAAAATTTGTTACGGACATCGTCTCCACAGTACCGTGTCACCACCGATGATATTATACCTACTACAACGGCCAGTGCAGCAGCAGCAGGATTTCAAGTTTATTTTCAGCGGAGAGTTTTGATGATTGTTGCACGTAAGGATGTTGAACTTTTCGGTCGTGTGGCTGTGATGACGACGTTGGACATACTCCTTATATTCTGCTGCCGCCGTCTACCTCCGCCATCGACGGTCTATAACTAACAGGTTCAAGGTCATTGCGAGCGGACGGAGTTTCCTTTGTTTCTATTCATTATTAAATTTGGGTGAATTAAAAAAATTGTATTTATACCTACCCGAGTTGTTTACTGTGAAAAGTAAATACATTTTTTTAGTTTAGTTTTAATATTCCTTTTCTGTCCTGCCTACTCTCAAGTACATGTTACATTCTACATTGTATTGTCTAGTGAGTCAAACAAGTTTAGTTGGAGGTAATTCCGACAATGAATAAAATATTACAGCTACCGACTGTCTGGCAATCTGTTTAGTGCTTGGAATTGAACCAGAGCATGTCATTCTCCAAATTTCCAAGCTTCATAATCATTCGCTGGTAAATTAGACTCTTATGTATAGGTATAGTCTATTCCAAGTTATTTCGATATGACTTCAAGTCATAATCATACAGTAGGTAGTCGTTAATCCGATAACAATATCACACGATCGTACTTGTTTTTTCTAATAACGAAAACATAATGTCTAATAGTATGATTGCATGCAAAAAAGTGCATTTATCGCCAAATGCCAAGACAACGAAATATTGTGAAATATTCTTTACATTATCTACACAGTGATATTTATAAGATGAGACATAGGGACTCCTGTTCAAAACTGTCAAACGCGAGCTAACTTTTTTACCAAACTGTGTTCATAAAAAATGATAACAGATTTAGAAAGGTTCAAATGCATTTTCAACTTTCTTAAATTCGTTCTGGCTTAATAAAAAAATGGCTAGTTATGTTTGAAAAAGTCTAAGTCCATTTTCATACCACTTTCGAATACTTTCAACCGCTTAGGAGATAACCAGCTGGAGGGGGGTTGGTTAAAGTTACAGCAGAAGTATAGTGGTTCGATTCGCCGCATAGCGAATGTTTTTTCTTTTTGTTTACAGTTCTTCCTTCACAATTTTTGTCTAAAAAACATTAAATTTAAAATAAAGTTAAGTTATTTGTTTCAAAAATCTATTTATTCAATTGAATGCTCAAATTGTTCTCCGTTTGTTGCTAAACAGTATCCCAAACGATCATAAAAGTTCTGCCGTACATTATTAATAAATGAATAAATAACTAACCATTTTACCTATTTAAAGCACGTCTCAGCGTGTTTAAATCGAACTTTAAAACACGCGCGTGTGGCAAGAAAACAACTCGAGAAACGAAGTCTAAATCTATGGTCCAAATCATGTCTAAATGACAATTTTTTCATCATTGATCTGACAGGAGTAGTTTGTAACGTCAAAACTTTTATTCGAAAAATATTTAACAATGTCAAATTTATAAATTAAAATAGAAAATGCCGTTGGTATTGCTTAAAATATTAATATTTCGATTTTTCAAATCTTAGGAAATGGTATTTAAATTACTATTGACATTCACAGAACTCAATAAGGTTGAACTTCCATCAAAATACAAATTAGTTTATGTTTTTCTTTATTTCCATGACAACGCAAGGTATACATCATATACATCACGAATTCAACAATTTGACATTTAGTTCTTATTTCCATCTATGATTTCCATTCCTTGTTGTTGTAGTAGTTATAGACCAGTATTTATTATTTCAAAGTGCACCAATAAAAAAAATAGCGTAAAGTATTCGTGGATAACTGGTCTTTAAAACACTTGCTCTATTTCGAGCACTCCGGCTTTGCCGTTGTGCTCGAAAAATAGCGCGTGTATCCACTTATACTTTAATATACTATTTTGAAACAAATAACTTTGCTTTATTTTAAATTTAATGTTTTTTAGACAAAAACTGTGAAAAAGAACTGAAAACAAAAGGAAAAGAAATTTCACCAAGGCTGTGAATCGAACCACCATACTTCAGCATTAACTTTTAAATTTCCCGTGCCCTTACCCGTCTGGCAGTCTCATAAGCGGTTGAAAGTATCCGAAAGTGGTATGAAAATGGCGTTCGACTTTTTTAAACGTAACTTTCCATTTTTTTATTAAACCAGAGCGAATTTAAGAGAATTAAGAGTGCATTTGAGCTTATTTTTTAACGACCTTTCCAAATCTGTTATTATTTTTTATGAACACTATTTGGTAAAAAATTTAGCTCGCGTTTGACAGTTTTCTACAGGAATCTCTCTGTCGCATCTTATAAATAACACAATGTATAAATAAATCTTCAAGGAACATATTTTCTATTACAAGATCAAACATTAATTTCTTATCTCTATCAATATATAATTCCAACCTCCTAATTCTACCAATAATAACGTAATCTATTGATATTTACATGAAGGCTGAACCGCATTAACAATGTTACCAAATTGAAAGATGTATAGCTTAATCTCGAGTTGGGTCTTCACTATGTTTCTCACACAATGGCCCTTGTTTGTAATAATTTATTAACATGTTAATTATTCTTATTATAAAAATATTTCTACTTCATTTAAATGATTTAATAAGGGATTATTTGATTGGGACCGATTTTTAAAATGAGTAAATGTTGGCAAATTATTTAAATGTGTAGAATATAAAACTGTTAATATTGAGGTAAAATGTTAACAGAGTATTCGTCAAAGATCAATATACACTTAGCGTTACCAATTTTATAAAAGAAAAACATTATTTAATCTACTCTTTATCTGAAGTAATACAAAATTTTTCAAACAAATATTAAACCAAATAATAACAATATAGTATATTATTAAACGAGCAATTTATGATAGCCATAATTCACGATGGGTGACGTTTGCGTCACGAGCCGCAGGCACGGGGCGCAAGTCACCCAAGTGAATTATGGCCATAAATTGCGAGTAGAATACTATACTTTGTCCACGACACTTAATTTATTTATTAATAAATAAAAGTCAGTAGCGATTTGGCATATTACTAACCTCAAAATCTTGTGGCAGCTACTTCAAATAATTTGACATATATAGAGATGGGCGATACTGTAGAAAGTATCAATACAACGTACCGTTATAAATATATTGTTTTAAAATACTTAATATTAGAAAATATCGTTATCAAAAGTATCAATAATAAAAATTACAATATTTTATAGATACGAGATATGTCAGAAACAAATTTCCTGAACAAAATATACAGATTTAATAGTTTATTCCATATTGTACCCCCATCTCTAGTCGTGAATTATGAACCATAATACACTACAGTGTATTATGAACCATAATTCACGACAGTTGATATATGGGTGCCGTATACCTTTAGTTAGGAGGTAAAACATTGACTTATTATTAGGTGGTCGTGGACAAATATTATTAATTCACCTAACATAATTTTTTTAAACTTGACAATACCGTATGTTAAGGGTTTATCAGAAAGAATTGAGAAAATTGGTAATCAATTCAATATTCGAACTAGCTTTAACAATACGTTGAGATCTACACTAACAAAAACGAAACCAAAAAATGAAGAACAATCTTCAAAAAACTGCATATTATATCAGATATCCTGTGAATGCGACAAATTTTATTTAGGTGAAACATCTTAACCATTGAAAGTCCAATTAAATGAACATAAAAAGTATATCAAAGATAGGGAGTTCTTTAAGTCAGGTATTTGCAAACATGCTTGGGAAGAGGGGCATCAAATTCAATGGGATTCTACAAAAATAATATTGAAAGAGCCCAATAATAAAAGACGAAAAATCAAAGAAAGTACTTTAATACAACTAAATGCAGATAAATGTGTAGCTAGTATTTCAGCCAAATGTAGTCAAATTTGGTTACCAATGTTAGAAAGAGAAATTTCCAATAATCAATTACCTGCGTTATCAGGATAGCATCATAAGTTTTTATTCAGGTTTTCTTATGATTTATCATTGGAATAGTTGTTAATCGATACACACTTCAATACACAAAATTACCAAACTGAGTTACTTATACATATTTTGAAAACAAAAATAATCATACTAATCCAGTCATTATATACATTTAAAAGTGAAAATGAACCGAGAAAGCCAAATTTTGGATATCACGGGGGGGGTGGCTAGAAAAGCTTAAGTTCACATTGTCGACCAAAATAACCTTGTGCAATTTCCGCCATCTTGAAAAAACCCTTAAATTCAGTTTTTTCATCATAACTCGGTTCCCCGTTGAGATACGAAATTTTTTATAGAATACTTTTTTGCTGCTTTTCTCGCGATCTACAATTAAGGTCCCATGCATTTTTCACGTATCGATCGTCGTTTTCGAGATATCGATCAAAAATATCAAAAATTTGGGGAGAATTTTTTTTTTTCGCTATTTACTTTTTTCTGGTGAAAGATATCGAAAAATGTTTGAGATAAAACTTGTAGAGCGTGCCCAGACCTACAAATTCGTTTTTTTATTTCTCATTTCCGACAAAAATTACGACCTCTAGCGCGCCACAAAGTCAGTGAAACTGTGCCCGGTTTTCATTTAGCCGCTCGCTCGGTTGTATCCACGCGTCAAAATGGATGGAAAATGGTTCAGGGAATTATTGCAATACAAAAAAAATTCATAAACCAGCCAAATTAGAAATCAAATACATGAAATTTATTGATGAAATAATTTTTATGCAGCAAACATAATGATTACAAGTGGTAATTTTTTTCACACGTTTTTCGTCGTTTGGATGGTCCTGGCTGTTCAAGTTCCTCCTCCGTAGACTCTTCGTGAAACCTCTTCAATCGCAGGAAATGATGTGACGGTCGAAAAATCGTAATCATCGTCATCGGCGTGATCGTCGTTGGATAAAATTTCGACTCTGGCGACATTGTCACATGTCTGTCTACTGCAGTGCAGGCAAATAACGGAGCAATGGATTCCTGCTTTCCTGCAGCCACAAGCAGCTCCACACTTTCCTTTGCATTTGCACGAAATGAGTTTCAAAATTTCAGGTGGAGCGGGTGCGGCTGTGGTGCAAATTGGTTCGAGCCCGTTATTTGTTTGTCGCCAACCCCATTCTTGAGGATCTTTAAAAATTCCGAGCCACGTTTGTACTTGTAAATATGTCCGGAAAACGTGTTGGCGGACTGCACTTTCCGTTGGTGGGAGCAGTGAAAGATTATTCGTCTTGCTTGTCGTCATTGATTTTGCGAAGCGATGGAATCGCAAAATATCCATCGTCGTGTCCTCTTTACGACCACCATAAAGAGCAATAAGGAACAGCTTTCCCACGCAAGCTAGCATCTCCGGATCGACCTTTTCTTGCTTGAATAATTCTACCGATGACCGGAAGTTCGGATTCTTCTCGAGGGTGCTGATGAACTTCGACTTTCCAAAGTTATAAAAAGACCGCTGAAAGCATGGATGAAAAGAATGTTCTCAAGAACAGACTTATCATGCTTGAAACAATTTGGAGAGTACACTTTTGCCGGTGTTTTGCCTTTGGCTGGTTTGTGGAAGAAAATATTTTTTTTCTCCATTGCAAGTCCGCAAATTAGGACCAAAAGATCGATATCTTCGCCAACGATTTCCACAGAGTCATGGAGCGATGCATAGTCATGTGCTCCATGGCGAGACGCCATGACGCGCCATGAAGAGGCGTCGGGCGCGCTGGGGCCGACTTTGTGGCGCGCTGGAGGTCGTAATTTTTGTCGGAAATGAAAAATAAAAAAACGAATTTGTAGGTCTGGACACGTTCTACAAGTTTTATTTCAAACATTTTTCGATATCTTTCACCAAAAAAAAGTAAATGGCGAAAAAAAAAAATTCTCCCCAAATTTTTGATATTTTTGATCGATATCTCGAAAACGACGATCGATACGTGAAAAATGCATGGGACCTTAATTGTAGATCGCGAGAAGAGCAACAAAAAAGTATTTTATAAAAAATTTCGTATCTCAACGGGGAACCGAAAAACTGAATTTAAGGGTTTTTTCAAGATGGCGAAAATTGCACAAGGTTATTTTGGTCGACAATTTGAACTTAAGCTTTTCTTGCCATCCCCCACGTAATATCCAAAATTTGGCTTTCTCGGTTCATTTTCATTTATTTCCCGATTTTTCCGACGTAATGACTGGACTATACACAAAAAAGTAACAACAAACGAGCTTTATTAACATTTCCAAAATAAGCGGAAAAAGCGCTATCCCAATAGAAACTGTTCCTGGAACGTGCACTTCACTGGATTCCATTTCTAGTAGACTATCATATCGTTAGAATGTCATGAAATAAAATATTTTATTTCACATTTTATCAGAGAAGTGATCTACTATGAATGGACCTTAATAAAATTTGACAACAAACTTTTGTAGTCTTAAACTTCAAAATATGATTGATTGTCTAGTTGTCAATTTTTTTCGTTGTGTCAGATAGGGACCAAAAGTTATTTAATTACTAATTAATCTTGACAACGGTAGCTGGAACGCTACCGAAACGTCGAAATAAAAAATATAAAAACATTTTTGTGGTTTGATTCCCAAAAAAATAAATATTCAAATATTTTTAAAATGTACCTAATTTAAACGCATTGGATGAAATTTTCTTTTCAGTATTCGACACTAAAAATACGCTCTACACTGTGCCACCAGCGGAAGTCGAGCAGGCCACGTGAGCTGACTGAATATCAGAGAATTATGTTGAAAGGTCATGACAGTTTACTTGTTCTTATCTTTTGTTTCCTTTTGTTAGAGAAAAAAATAAGTAGTACGGTTTCAACTATAACATTGATTTCTTCGAAATATATCTAAAACAAATTTTTCTACTACATCTTAAAAAAGTATAACACGAAAAGAATCCATTTGAAATATGGAAAATTTTCTTTTTTCTCACAATTTTAGGTGTTTTTTGGAACAAGCCAAGTAAAAATAAGGTTTGAATACTGCTGAGCTTTCCGACAAATACAACACCTTATCGCTATAACTTTCAAATTCGAAAGTGGTAAACTAAGAGCGCCCCGATAGTCCAGTAATTCAAGGCGTTTTAAACCCCAATCTGCGGAAAAATTTCTAGTGAGCTGGATTTTTGTATACAACTACATTGTTGTAATAAAGATGTGAAAAATCGACATGGATATCGTGCCGGCTAAAAAAGTTATGAAGGTCAAAAGGTCACGAAAATCAGTTTTTCGCAAATATCTCGCGACCTATTGCTCGGATGTCAATAGCATTCATTATAAAAACTGTTCCTAGTAAAATTATCTACAAAAAATGTATCTTGCATTTTTCTGTAAAATCAACCGTTTTTGGAGTAGAGCGCTGCGAAAGCGACTAGAATGCACTCACATACGCTATTTTGTATACCGTACACCAAGGAGTTGCGACACCTGCCCCTTTATGCCTGCTACTGCCTGTTGGACTGTGTTTAGTTCAGTTAGAAATTATTTCTTGAGCGTTAAACACGTTATTTTAGTTATTTTCTGCTCTTGAACAGTTTTCATCATGAGTGATACAATATGTTTTATATGCAATGAATTATTATCGGATGGTGATGTTATAGAAGTTAGGCGTGGTCCACAAACATTGAAAAATACTATTGTCGATACCTGTCGGAGTTGAAAAAAATATACTATTTCCAAAAACGACTAGATGATATCTACAATTCCAATGAAAAATTATTTATTCTTGAATAAGAATAGTATATTCTTCAACGAGTGCAGAATGATGGCTATTATTCACGCGGATGAAGTTTCCAAAACTAGGGAGCGCAGCGAGTGAGTTTCGGAATCATCCAAGTGAATAATGGCATTTCTACACAAGTAAAAGACTATATCTTCTGTAAGTTCCTTGTGGCATTACTTATTCTTTTTTCTCTTATTCTTTTGGGAATCAAACCACAATGTTTTTTATTTTTTTATTTCGACGTTGCGGTAGCGTTCCAGAATAATAGAAAAAAGAATAAAAGACTATACTTTCTCCACGATTAAAAAGAAAAAACTTCCAGTGAGGATCGAACCTCGATCGTCCGCGCCATAGTCAACCACCACTAGGCTATAAAGCATATTTTTAAAAATGTAAAGAGTAAATATATATACGTAACTCATATTTTTAATCGGAACCCTTACATTTATAAATGAAATTAACTCCGCGCCTTAATTTATGAGTCAAATAGTCGCGCCGGTCTCCTAGACCGGGTTTAGTTAAATTGGGAATTAGTGAAAATAAATGTGATTTTTCATGTGAGCTATAGAAAAACATGCTATATTTAGATTTTTTAATATAAATCGGCGGTATTTGTCTTGTTTGAGCCTGTAATTCCAGCCAAGTATACTAAGCCAAATAAGGCTCGTATTTCTACGGAATTGGTGGGAAGCGCATCTCTATCTCTGGCATAGTTTGATCTGATCGACTCAATGAACGTGTTTGTTGAATCTACAATTAATTGAACCATTTCCTCATTTATGAAGTAGTTAAATATATCAAAAATTTCTTTTAGAGGTTTAGTTACTGAAGTACATCCGGGTCTGAGATTCCGGGAAACGCCCTAACACATACCACCTTACTCCCACGGCGCTCACTTACGTACTGCCGCTAAAAGAAAGCTGCGTTAGGAAGGTAGACGATCCCCGCTATCTCTCACTCCGATATTTAGAAAAATAGGCATTAGTTTATTATGCCCCGGTCCCTGAGACCGGGCGCGACCAACGGAAGGTTAAAGAGACGATTTGATTTATCCATTTTAATTTTAGTCCATTGAAAAGTTACATTTGGGGTTGCGTTTTTTAGAGGACGCAATTTTATTTTTTTGATGTGTAGGGAGGGTCAGTGTAAAGCTAAAACCAAGTTTGTGGGGTCGCCACCCTTGTCCCACGGCCGCCATCTTGAAAATAGGGGTTGAAATGGTTGTTACGATATATCTCTTCAACTATTTATTTGATAAAAAAAATTTCTGAACAATTTTTGCAAATTAAACTCTCTACAACTTTGGTCTAGTAACTTTTTGTCGTAGAACTATAAATAAAAAAGTTATAAGCGAATATCAAAAGAAATTCGAGAAAAAAATTTATATTTTTCGATGTAACTTTTTTTTCAATCATTTTACGAAAAAATGATATCTGACCATTTTTGTAGATCGTGTTTTGAGGAACAACTTTTATTCGCATCATTTTTTCATTAAGTCAATAGCTATGGTTTTACAGCGCTCCGAAGTGAGTACTATTTTTAAGTACTCTTAACTATACCTATATTATACGTGTGTACTAATAATATGTCATCAGTTATTGTTTTTTTTTGTTTTTTTTTATTTTGTTATTATAACTTTTTTAATTACAAATTTTGCAATAACCACCCACGAGGCGCGTTTTTTTTACGTGGTATCCCCAATAGGCATAATCCACGGTGATTTTCTAAATTAGAACTACTTCGTCCTCAGTGTTTCGATGGACCAGGCTGCGGCTCAGCATCTGATCGGATTTCTGAATTAAATACCAGTTGAAGAACTGGAGAAGGAAGGGGTGTTAATGTTGGCGGTTCATCATCAAAGTCATTTTCATTTATTAATTCTGAGAGTTCCATTACATTGCTGCAAGTCTCTCCAGAACAGTGGAAGCACACTGCAGAACATTTCAGTCCTGCTTTTCGACATCCACACATCACTCCACAGTTTCCTTTGCATTTGCAAAAGATCAATTTTAGAAGCTCAGGGGGTGCTGGAGGTTTAGAGTTATGCACTGGCATCAATAATTTTCCACATTCTTCCCAGCCCCAGTCTTCAGGATCATTATAATTACCAAGCCACGACTGGACCTGATGGTAGACTCAATAATTGTTAAATCCTGTTATGGACTGAAAAAGAGTCAATAATTAATTGTTAATAATATTGCAAAAAAAATTTATAACTGATGACATATTATTAGTACACACGTATAATATAGGTATAGTTAAAAGTACTTAAAAATAGTACCTGTAAAACCTTAGCTATTGACTTAATGAAAAAATGATGCAAATAAAAGTTGTTCCTCAAAAAACGATCTACAAAAATGGTCCGATATCATTTTTTCGTAAAATGATAAAAAAAAGTTACATCGAAAAATATAATTTTTTTTCTCGAATTTCTGAAGATTTTTGCTTATAACTTTTTTATTTATGGTTCTACGACAAAAAGTTACTGGACCAAAGTTGCAGAGAATTTAATTTGCAACAAAAAATGTTTTATCAAATAAATGGTTTAGGAGATATATTGTAAAAACCATTTCAACCCCTATTTTCAAGATGGCGGCCGTGGGACAAGGGTTGCGACCCCACAAACTTGATTTTAGCTTTACACTGACCCCCCCTACACATCAAAAAAATAAAATTGCGTCCTCTAAAAAACGCAAGGTAAGGCCTAAAAAATGTAACATTTCAATGGACTATTTATTTTAGCGTGAATTCTGATGATAAATAGAATGTGATTGGGTAACGAGAGTGAATTATTTTTATTATTCACTGGTGTGAAGAATTTATATCATTATGCAGCTAAATATGTAAAAATAATTTGTGCGTCATTATTTAGTCGTGGAGAAAACCTTCTATTGAATATCATAGACTATGCCTATACTACGGGGGAAACCGTGTAAAAAAACGCGCCTTGCATTCTACCTCATAGCTTTCACATCGCTCTACTTCGAAAACGGTTGATTATACAAAAAAATGCAGGAGACATTTTTTGTAGATAATTTTACTAGGAATAATTTTTATAATGGCTGCTATTAACCTCCGAGCAATTGGTCGCGATATATTTTCGAAAAACTGATTTTCGTGACCTTTTGAACTTCATAACTTTTTTAGCCGGCACGATATCGATGTCGATTGTTTAGATTTTCATTAGAACACCGTAATATAAAGGTGTACACAAAAATCCAGCTTACTAGGAATTTTTCTTCAGATAAAACCTTAAATGGCTGGACTACGACTATTTTTATGTTATTACATCTCTAAGTTCCTGAAAATATCTTCAAAGCGAGCAAAAGAAACGTCAACAGGGGTTGACAGGTAGAGAAAGAAATGTATTCACCAGAAAAGTCGAGGATATACTTACAGACAAACCTACACAAACGAACAACTTTTCAATTTTACCTGTTTTTATACCTAGATATACTCAGAGCAACAGAGAATTGAATCAAACTACCTGTACAACTTTTCTCAGTAGGAGGCCAAGTATATTCTATTCAGAATTTACCCAAGTGCCGTTTGGGGTATCGGGTATTCATTCCAGTGGCGTAGAAGAATAAATTTAATAAAAGTATACAAACGTACAAACGTCAAACTTGGTTTAGGGCTAAGCTTTATTTTGACCACCACTTATTTTCATTAATTTCGAAAATACGAATAAACAATTCAAATAAAAGTTGTATTATATTATCTGTGCCGACCAAAAATGTAGCAACAGACTGAATTTCTATAAAGGAAGTGCCCAATAAATGCACCTTTATTTGCCGAAAACTACGAAGTGGGCGACATCTGTTAATTTTCTTTAAAACTTCAATAGAGGTGAAAAACAAAGCCAGAATGGGAACATCGTTATAGAAAGCGGAATTAATTTTGTTATTTTATAAACAATAGAAAGTGTTATTTAATATTTTAGTCTAAATAGTAAAATAAAATACCTATTTAAAGTGCTTTTCTGGGTTAAAAACAATCACACATCCATAAGGTGTACTTCCAAAACAATAAAAACGTGGTAAAAGTTGTAGTGTTACAAATGTACTAGTGGCTAAAATCCAATTCTAGTGGACAGTAAAACTCTTTTGCACCTTATTGGTAGTGTCGTGTAGATCTATTCAAGTCATTTCTCCCCGAATTGGCACAGGCAGCGTTAAGAAGTCGTGAAATCGATAAAAATCACACAAGGATATACCTAGTTGAGGTTAGTTCAGCAATTTTTTTCTTTACTAGAAGCTGATGAGTTACCTATGTTTTTTAGGTTTTATAATATGTAGGTATGCAGAAGCCGGACATTCCAGCCTTACATGAACAAATGTATTTCCAATCTTAAACATCATCATTCAGAGATTAATTGTTATCTCATGACGCTGGGAAGCTAGACCAGACGTCTGCAGACACAATCTTTTAATGTTTTTTGAATTTGTGCCTTCTAGGCCACATAATATTAGATTATGTCCCGCTTTAAAAACCGCTTCACCTTCTTTTAGTGGTCTGCTTCTGACTTCAATATATTCGATGAGGTTTTACTTCAATTTTCGTCATTTCTAGACCTATTTTCTTAACCACTACAAATTACAAAAATAAAGAAAAGCCTGCCAAACCCACTAAAAACGCTTCAAAAAACACAAAAAAACTAAACAGCATCATACACCCTAACAGACTGTTTTGTTGTTCACCGCTATAGCAGCCATATTGAAAAATTCGGCGCCATCTAGTGACACGTGATTTTCTCGAATATTTTAAATGGGACACCCTATATTTTTATAGTTTTGAGTAGCCCTGCATTTCATGATTACAAATATATAACATTTTTTAGCATAGTTGTACGAATAGGTGTCATTTGTCATCTAACTAGTTGTTTGTAATCTCAACATTGAACAAAAATCGTATTTTTTCATTACTTTTTCAATAATAATTTATAATTTGTCCGCATCTCTTTTGAACACGTCCCTGCTTCAAGTTCGATTTCTCCTTTCTATGGCATAGAATAGAATTTCCAACCGTAGTGAAAAGCATGAGGGTGGCTGTTTTGTTGTAATGCTGATGGGCATGGTCCAATATATGGTGCGATGCTGCATGAACGTCTGTTAGGGTCAATACTCGATTTAAGACTCAAGGTTCGAGATTTTAATTCTTCGACCATAATAGACGGCATTTCAAGGTACGAAATTGGTTTTAAGTATTTTAGAAAAGGATTATAGTCACAGTAATAAAAGAAGATAAATAAAATTCGAATATCCAGGATTTATCTCATCAAAAAAAAAATTTGCACTGGCATTGTTAATTTAAAATAGGCCAAACATTAGAAAATGTATGTAAACTAATTTTTTTTGACACAAAAGGATACAAAGTATCATTTTTATACATTTTGGACACTCAAATGTTATAAAAAAAAAAATAGATACTTTTTTTTAGGTTTTTCTCATAAAGTTGAAGGTACTGGAGCAATCTCAACGGTATGTAAAGAAAAAATATAGGTAATTAAAATACAAACAAATTGAGGAGTTAGGATACTTAGGATAATTAGGAACCGAGAAAATATGTGGTAGACTCCGTTTCACATAAGAAGAACCCACTAGAGTCCGATATTGTTATGTACAGCTTCTTCGCGCATACGACTGCAACTTCTAGACTCTAGTGGGTTCTTCTTATGTGAATCGGAGTCTATATATGGCAGACATATCTTTTGGCATGGTCGCTAACAGCTGATATTTACCGTTATAAAACTAGTAATAGTGGATAGTGGATGTCAGTGAAAATAAATTTTGGCTGCTCGTACAATAAGAAAAAATCAATGAAAAAATCCCACAACTGAAACAATCGTTCACTTCCAAATTTCCTATTTCTGAGGGAAAAACGTTAGTTAACACTAATATTTTTCCAAAATGTTTATGAACTTTTTTATAATACGAGGCTTGTTCAACTGAAACCCATCTTTGGTCAGGTTAGCCTTGGAAACAATTCTAATCATTCAACTGACGTTTTCCAACATTAGTAGTGTATGCAAACGTCACACTGATCTGTTTATTTCGTTTATATTTGACAGCGATTTTAAGTATTGTGACTTTGAAATGGCGTTTGTTGTTAACAATCCGTCCAAATGTGATAAGCGTGCGATCATTCAATTTTTGTGTGCTGAAGGTGTGCAACCGTTGCAAATTTATACGCGAATGCAAGCAGTGTATGGAAACGCATGTTTTGCATATCCAACTGTGAAGGAATGGTGTCGAAAATTTAAGAATGGAAAAGAGAGGACGAATGGTAAGTCACGACCAGGTGCATTGATTACTGCATCAACAGACAGGAATGTGGCATGTGTGGAAGGCCTGATTAGAGAAAATCGTCGAATTTCAATCAGAGCAATTTCAGAAAATGTTGGTGTGAGTATAGGATCTGTCCATAGTATCGTACACAAACTAGGTTACAGCAAAGTTTGTGCGCAATGGGTTCCTCGTCTTTTGTCTGAGGACCAAAAAAGCTTGCGAATGGGCTTGTCTTTGCAACACCTCACGGATTACAGTCAAAATGGTAATGACTTTCTCTCGTCAATAGTTGCTGGCGATGAATCTTGGTGTCATTATTTTGAACCATCCAGTAAGCTGTCATCGATGCAATGGAAACACGCAAATTCTCCGCCACCAAAGAAGTTTAAAGTTCAACCTTCTGCAGGCAAGGTGATGTTGACATTTTTTTTTCGACCATGAAGGACCCTTGCTGATAGAGTTTACAGAACCTAGAGTGCATATCAACGCAAACCTGTATAATGAAACTTTGAACAAGCTCCATCAAGCAATAAGAAGTAAACGTCCAGGGAAGCTTTCACGTGGTGTTATTCTGCTTCACGATAATGCTCGGCCTCATGTTGCCAACGTAGTGAAAGAAAATCGGCAACGAAAGAAATGGAGGATATTAGAGCATCCTCCCTATAGTCCCGATTTATCGCCTTGCGATTTTCACATCTTTGGGCCACTAAAAAAGGCGTTAAAAGGTAACCGTTTTCAGTCGGACGCAGAAGTACAAAACGCTGTGAAAGAATTCTTCCAGCAGCAGCCACAAGAATTCTATAAGCAGGGTATACATCGGTTGGTGAAACAGTGGGATATGTGCCTCAATTGTAGTGGTAGTTATTTGTAACTGTACTTGTCAATAAATTTTTCCTGGACCAAAGATGGGTTTCAATTGAACAAGCTACATACTTTATTTTGAGTCATTATGAATTTATTTTTCATGAAGTACATATTCAAACATAAATTTTTCGTATAATATACACATCAACTAACATAGATTTTAATCTTACTTCTTATAACTGTTTTTCTTTTTACTGCCAAAAACCAAAAATAAATTTAAAAAATCTAAATGTGTTTACTAAACAATAAAATTGATGAATTTCCATTTGTGTTTCTCCATAAGTGGGCAGTACGTAAAGCAACAAAACCTATGTTTCCGATTTGAAATAAAATGGAAAGCCGGAAAGCAGAGGAGTAGTGGAGAACAGCAGGGATTGAAGACGTCATTTGTACCTTGAAAAGCACCTGCAAAGTTGATGTTTTCCGCAAGCTGTCATAATTTGACATTATTGGCGCTCTTGAGCAGAAAGTAACTTTGGCGCACGCCTAATTTTATTTATAGATAAAAGAGAGCTAGTAGTTATTTTAATATAAACTGTAGAATAAAATATTTTAGTTGATTTTCTAATATGTTAAAGCATCCAACAGTATTTTCCGTAATAATTTAATGAGAAATAGGGAAATCTAAAAAAGATCTGACATTCATGTAATAAGTGTTGCCTACGTACATAGGTATACGAAACTGCAATCTGGAAACTGCTAAGTACAAACAATGGCAATTAATTTTATTTTGGTGTGGTCGTAGAAAAAATCTTGTGTGTATTTCGAACAGAAAATTCTTTGGTAGTCTCGACAGATTGCCGCGCTACGCTAACGCAACTTTCTGTCTCGACTGCTCTTTCTGTCTTTCTGCTCTTGACACAAATATCTATTTTGAGCTGATTCCAAGAATTCATAGCAGAAAAGAATCCGTTTAGTTTTCTTCACCCGTTTTCCACATTATTCATAAAATTTTATTATTATTCTCTAATTGCAAAGTCTGAAAAGACTAACGACACTCCCATGACAGAACGCATAACCTAAGACTACAATGTTTACATTCCTTTTCTCATTTCTCTTAGTATGATCAATTCTGAAAGGCGAGCCGCAGTGTCTACTAGACCGCTGATACGTATAACCGGATTAAACTGTAATGTTACCATATTGATATTAAAAAAATATATTTGTTACAGATTTGAAGCTAGTTCAAATTTTGAATTGATGACCAATTTTTAAACTCTTTTTTAATAATATAAAGATGAATGTGCCGAATATATGTGAGCGCTTTTGATCCTTGGAGAGGAAACAGAAATATTTGCTTACAAAATTTTTCTTTTCTTTTTTTCAGGGCTGTGACAGACCCTCGGGACGGTAGGAGAGTGGCATTAAAGAAATTACCCAATGTGTTCCAGTCGGTGGTGTCGTCGAAGAGAGTTTTTAGGGAATTGAAAATGTTGTGTTTCTTTAAACACGAAAATGTAAGTCTTTTTTTTGTTATAGCAGTATTTGTGCCAAATTAAAAAAAATCGTATTGATGATTGATTGTGCCAAACATTTGACAATATGCATTGCAGATATGTATTTTTGCACAGTTTCTTGACATTTAGCATAATCCACATACTGTTAACACGGTTTTTTCAATTACATACAGGGTGTCCCAGGACTTTGTATCAAAAACTTGGGAGATAGACTAACAATAATTAGTACTTCATGGTTCTCTTGCCAGTTGGAATGGATCTCATAATTGCACACTATTTGGCATCATAAGCAAATCTAAGTAGTGATACAGCGTTTTACAGAACGCCGTGCCAGATCAAAATAACATTTTCTCAAACGGTATACCCTGTATTTAACTTCAAATTTGAATTCTGCTTGACTTCTCTATGTTGCAATAATATAAGGTTGTAGTATTGAAGTGTATTTAAAAAGTTCTGACCACTTGTTCCTGGAAATAGTAATGAGTTCAACGCCCCATAAACTTTAAACTACACAATTTGGTTACAGCCACACGTCTGTAATGTTCATCTAGTAGTATCATAATTCACCAAATCCGATTCCATATACACTGTGTCCACTTAAGTTCGCACCATATGGGAAACTTTTTTATTATCAATTTTAGGAAAAAAACATATTCCTCATAAAAAGTTCTGCATGCTCTAAAATCCAAGATACAATTATCAGATATCAATTTTATTTTTTATTATACGAAGTTTCTCAAAAAATATGAACTTTACACAAGAGTAAAGTAAAGTAAAAAGTTGATCAGAACTGAGAACTACGTTCAAATATACAATTGCATCCATTTACATTGAAAAAATAGGTTTTGTGCTTCTTTAATACTGTTTCTATTTTCTTAATAACGCTACCATATCTGCGTAAAATTCTAACGCGTTCTGACAGTTACTGTCAAACATTTGTAGCTATCAAACATTCATTAGTTTGTCAGAGCTCTATATTACACGTAACTACAGTAAAATTTGCATTGTTTTTGTATCTAGAAATACATTTTAAAAAATAATACATTTTTTATATAAATAGATAAAATCGTATATTTGAACGTAGTGTTTTCAATTCTGATCAACTTTTATTTTCAACATTTTTCGATATTGTCAAAATTAAAGGTAGGTACTTTACTCTTGAGTAAAGTTTTTGAGAAACCTCGCATAATAGTAAAAAAAATTGATATCTGATAATTGTATTTTAGATTTTAGAACACGCAGAACTTTTTATTAGGAATAAGTTTTTTTTCTAAAACTGATAATAAAAAAGTTTCCCATATGATGCGAACTTAAGTGGACACTGTGTATATGTATACAGTGTGTAAAAGCCAAATGGAATAAATTCATTATTTC
>CAJUYI010002458.1:31756-54443 GCA_910591695.1 Galerucella pusilla
CATTAAAATTTGAAGTTTGTTTAAAAAAATTCAACTGCTCCGTTTTTCGTGCCGGTGAGTGTAGTAGTTCCTTTAGTCCTATTTCCCGAAGGAATTTTAGGATGTCTGCATGCTTCAACTTAGGTAAATGTTCCTCTCCTATCCAGTAATCTCTCAGGTGCTGTGCTCTAGGATTCTGAAGTACTGTGCAGTTGGAAAGTATGCGGATGGAGGTTTCTTCTTCCATGCCACAAAATCTGCATTCTTCTTTCTCCACTATTTTGAGCTTTTTCAGGTGCCCATTCAGGCGACAATGTCCCGTTAAGATCCCTGGTAAAACTCTTAGCGCAGTTTTACTTTGATTTATGCATTCATTTGATCTCAACAGGTTGTAGTCACCCAGAAGAGTCTTTGATTGTATACGCCCTACAAGATCATTCCAATGGTCATATCTTCTCTTTTTCTCGGCCTTACCTTTTTCTTCCAATATTACATTGGCGCTGATTCCGCAAAAGGGTTCAGGCCCCCAGAAAGGTATTTCAGTCCCCCTCTTTGCTTATTCATCTGCTGTTTCATTTCCTTCTATTCCAGTGTGTCCTGGAATCCACAGTAAGTTTGTTGCTATTTGGAACTGATTACACAAGAGCTCAGTGCTTTAATGGCTGCTTGACTATCCGACATTATGATAATCCTTTGTCTTCTGTATCCTTTATCAATATTGAACTGAGCGCATCTATAACGTTAACTGAGATAACTGACAGAAATGCAGTTGTATTTCAAATCTTCACATACAATTTTAACTGATCCCATCTCTCCCCGTATACACTTCTCAAGAGCAAAGAACTCTCCACCAAGCCCCATTTCATCTGATAGGACCCCAACAAAGTCCAGTGCGTCATGCTAATCTCCGGTCTGAATTGCTATTGGCTGGGTTTGAGCACTTCTCATTTGGCTATATAATCTCATCGAGTCATCTCTTGTGGGGCTAATCCTTGTTATAATAACACTCCCTAATAGAAACTTTGGTACATCTTTCTACGCCTTGTAAGTAAATCATCTTCTTTTTTTGAGTTCTCTACCTAGCAATTACCTGAGCTTAACTAGGTGAGGTTGTGAGGGCAATAGAGAAAGAGATCCTGACAGCTAGCTGAGATTACTCTTGTCACCTGATCGAGAATCTGCTGTTTTGTTGGGGTGGTTCTCGTCGTCGTAGTCTTTTTGGTTATCGCTTGGGCTGACTCATGGAAGTCTTCGTCTATACCTGGTGGAGTCCCTAGCAGTTATAGCATTTCCTTCTCGTAGCTCTTCCTATCTTATCATCACGTGGTGGATGTGTCTGCTACTTCTTGTTTACTCTTGTCTTTGTCATGTTTTCCATCGCTTTCCTTATTCCAAATTTCTTCCTTCTTTATTTAAACGAATTACTTGGCAAACATCTGCATATTAATGTTGAACGACAACCAAACAAACCAAGCCGTATTAACACCTCATTTTTCATAAAGACAAACGGGATTACATTATGGTATCTTAATTATATATCTCGAGTGTGACCAGCTATTACGGACGAGCAGAACAACGAACCTAACCGAATGAAATTAATGTCACTTTTTAAATAGTCAATTAAACTTAAACGGAAGTTGTAAATTAAAAAAAAAACTCTACGACTATTTATGTGTACTTTAATAACGACCCCGAAAGGTTAACGATACCATATACCAAGGGGATTAAATGGTATGGAAAAAAATCAACTCCGTTCTTTGACCGTTAGATGTTTTATAAATTGAGGGGTTATTGACATAATTCAATGCGAATAAAACAGTTAATTTATTCCTTCGTACAGGGTGAGTCTACGGATAGTGTGAATAGTTTTTTTTAAATAAGAATAATTATATTTCGTGAATGAGGGAGTAGCATCAGTTGCAGATCAAAACCATGATAAGCTTTGGGTAAATTTCAAGAAGATCGCGAATATTAGTTCAGGGCATTTAGAACAAAATCACTCGAATAGAGGACATTTTGGAGCACAACAGATTTCGAGTTATCGGTTTTCTGCATTGTGTTCGGGAAGGTCCCAAAAAGACTGGGAAAAATGTGGGTTAGCTCTTTTTTGAAATACGCTTTCTGGGCCGGAAAATGGATGGCTCCAAACTCGTTACTCGGGGGTTTTCGGGGATACTAAATTCAATTCTGGCATTGGAATTACCCGGGGGCGCTCAGGGACGCCTTCGCAGGGGTATCCGGGGGGTTATTCTTGGGGGGAAATCGCATAGTACATGTAAATGGCTCAAAAATCGTTATTCTGGGGGTTTTCGGGGATGCCGAACTCGATTCTGGTATTAGAATTACCAGGGGTCGTTCAGGTGGCCTCTGCAGAGGTATTCGGGGGGTCATTCTGGGTGAAAAATTGCATAGTTCATGGTAAGTGATCCAAAAACGTTACTTGTCATTCCCGAACACCCCTGAGTATTGAGTTTGGAGCGCTTCCCATGGACTATGCAATTTTTCCCCAGATTGACACCCCAGGTACACCTGCATAGGCGCCCCTGATTCTGATGCCAGAATTGAATTCAACATCCCCGAATTCTCCCGAGTAACGAGTTTGGAGCGATTTTCATGCACGCTGCCATTCCTCCTCCGCGCACACCTACAGAGCAACCCCCGTGCACCCCCGGGTAATTCTAATGCCCGAGTAACAATTTTCGGGCGATTTTTTCTGAGAGTCCAATCGTTCCCATAATGGTGCAAGTAATGATGCGTTTTTCAAAAAAGTGCTAACCCACATTTTTCCCAATCTTCTCTGGGACTTTCCTGAGCACAATGCAAAAAACCGCATCTTTTCTGGGACCTTCCTGAGCACAATGCAAAAAACCGCATCTCGATATCTGCTCCAAAAGTTCCTCTATTTTTCCTAAATGCCCTGGACTATATGTGAATGCGTTACTTCTTGCATTCTATAGAATCCAAATTCGACATAATTATAATCCTTTACTTTATCAATAATTAATTCAATAAATGAACGAGATAAAAAAGTAACGCTAATAAAACCAATTGTGTTGACCAGATGCAAAAAATTTATTACTAGGAAAATGATATATATATACAGATTCGGATAATAATAATTATGCTCCGTATGGCCATTCTGTGAGTGAAATAGAGGAAGATGTAGAATAACAGAGAGACAATGTCTAGAATAGTGACGTTTTTTGGAGGAAGAGTATGCTGCTCTCTTTTTATAGTGGTCACTGTTGCTCTTTTATGAGATTCTACTTATGGAAGATGAATATTTGCCGAACCTGTATGTCCTATATCAAGAACAAATGATACCAACGTTGGATTGTATAAAAAAGCGGTTAATTAAAGACGAAATGGGATTTCTTTTATGTACTAGGTACTGACTTTGTTCCTTTTTGATTCTATTTCAATTTCTTATCAGTTATTATTTTAAAAATGCATCTTTGATTCCTTCCACAGTTCTTCAGATACCCTGCATAGTACAAAATGTTTTTAAAATATGGCCATTATTAAACTTCATCATTTTTATTTGAAACATTTTTTGATAACATCTGCCAATTAAATGAAATAAATCAAGGCGTTTATGTTGGGCAACCCTGTATGTTTTAAGAGTTTAATTTGTTTAATTTCAATTAATTAATGAAGATTAAATTTGTTTTCACAAAATATAATGTTTCAGTATCTAAACTTTACCGATTAGGAATCTGTACAAGGAGGAATTTAAAAAAACGTTTACTATAAAATTCCTAAGGCCAGATCCCGAGTCAACCAAATATTGTGAAATGTTCTTCACGTCTACACCATGGCTCCTATTTTATATTTTTTAATTTCATTTTTAATTTTCTTTTTACTATATTATATTTCTTGCAATCAAATACCTTTTTGCTTATTTTTCAGTATAAATAAACAAGGATAAAGGTTTAATTTGACCTCAAATAACTAAGATGTTATAAATCAAATTTTATTTCCCCTAAAATTCGTTAATTAGACCACCGTTGTAGATATGATCCTGTGTGGGCAATAATTTACGATCCTTCGCATTATGGGTATTTAAGCAAGATACGTTTTATTTTATTTTATTTTTGGTACATATTAGAACATTTTCTGCAGCTTTTTTTATGTCATATTTTAGTCACCACACCACCGTTATAGAACTTTGCGTAAAGATGATGCAAATTTGGACTCGGAAATTTATTTTCATGATGATTTATTTGACTAGCTTTGCGAAAATTCTCGCATTTTAAAATAGGGTTTCCTGTGGTAACCGATATAAGGGTTGGTGCAATGGGAAATGAGATAATTGTACCTCTGACTATTTAGGAAAAGTATCAACGGTAATTACACAAGTGGTGGTAATTTTTTTAAAATTTTAACTAGATGCACGAATCTTTGTTGCTATGGAAATCTCACGAGTGGACGAAGTCCACGTGTGGGATTTCCTACTACTACTACTACTACTTAATGTGCAGGCGAGCCTTGTCCTGGACAACTCAAGCCAAGGTTCCGACACTGAGGCCACTGGCGGGCCCATTGTGCCAATCCTGCTACCTAGTCATCCATGAAGCCGAGCCCTTCAATAAAGGCCACAACCTTTTTCAGTGGATGCCTGCTTGTGTCTCCAGGAGCCATGACAGTGACTCCGAAGATTCGCCTGCGTAATACAGCCCAGTGTGGACACTCTAAGAGAACATGAACTGACGTTTCATCAGTCATGCCGCAACCCCTACATAGGGAACTTTCCTCTACTCCTAGATTGTAGAGGTGCTTCCTCATACAGCAGTGCCCTGTTAGGAGTCCTGCTATCTTCCTTAGCCTACTCCTTGGTAGTTCAGTGGCTGCCCTGGCGTGTCCATCAGTCCATCCTTTCAGTAGAAGTTTGGATTGTCTAGGACCCTGCAGAGCATTCCAATGAGCGAGGTGCTGATTCCTCAGCCACTTCTTCGTCTCCTTGCGTATTCTTTGTTTTGTTAGGCCCAGGCCCAGCCAGTGCATCCGCCATCTCGTTGCCTTCAAAACCAGAGTGGGCTGGAATCCATTCTAGCCGCACCATGTTCCGCCTTGCAAGATTAGCAAGTAGTTCTCGACATTCGTTAGCAAGTCCTGAGTTGCTGGTATACCCACTCAGGGCTTTAATTGCTGCCTGACTGTCGGAGTATATGGTTATGCGTCGATTCACATAACCTCTGTCTAGGTTTATCTGCGCACATTCCAAGATAGCATATATCTCGGCCTGATATGCAGATACACCCTCACCCAATGGTACACAAACCTGTGTTCTTGGGTTCCTGGAGTAAATTCCAGCCCCTGCTCTATCACCGGAGCATGAGCCATCTGTGTACCAGACGGTCCCATTAGGCTGTGTATTCCTCTCTTTTTCCCAAGACTCTCTATCCCGTATCATGGCCCTATATGGGGTAGCGAAGTAGTACTTACGCAGGCATTCATCAGCCGCTCGAGCCAGAACTGGAATATCTTCCAGGAGCCGGAGCTTCTTCACGTGCCTGCACTCTTCCCCTCTTCGCACGTATCCCAGCCGTTTCAAGCGCAGAAAAGCCCTCCCCGCCTCAGCCTCGATCACATGGTGAAGAGGCCGAAGACCAAGGATCACCTCCATCGCAACAGTTGGTGTAGTTCTCATGCAGCCAGTTGCCCCCAAACTGACCACCCTTTGAAGGCGTGCCAGTTGCGATCTAGCCGTGACCAAGGTTACCCTCGGCCACCAGACCAGAGCCGCATATGTGAGCATAGGCAGCATAATCACTCTATAGAACCATATGATCGTTTTGGGGGTCAGTCCCCACCTCGGATCAATGGCTCTCCTACAGGCCCAATACGTGTTTGTCACCTTGCTTAGGCGACTATCAAGATGAGCCTTCCATGTCAGTGATTTATCAAGGATCACTCCTAGATACTTCACCTGTTCAACCACCGGCAGTGGTACTCCATCAAGATTTAGACCCTCAGGTCTTATACCTCTCTTTTTGGTGAAAGCAACTATCTCAGCCTTGGCAGGATTAACTGCAAGTCCGTGTTCGTTACACCACCCATGTACCCTATTCAGAGCCCTTTGCATGAGGTCCCTGAGAACGGTAATGTGCCTTCCAACAACAAGGACAACGATATCATCGGCATACCCAATCGTTAGAAAGCCCTCACCGTTTAAAAGGGTTATTAGCTCGTCAATGACTAGGTTCCACAATGTGGGCGAAAGAACACCCCCTTGCGGACATCCCCTAGCGACGATTACTTTTGCCACATGGTCTTTCCATGTGGCCTCTACTGTACGGTTGCACAACATGGCCCCAAGCCAGTGAGTGATCATTGGCTCTATTCCATGATTTGCCGCAGCCCTACACATGGATCCTACAGGGGTGCTGTCAAACGCCCCTTGTATATCCAAGAAAGCTCCCAGGGCGATCATGCCATTTTCCAGCGCCTTCTCCACCTGAGTTACCAGTTGGTGTAAGGCACTTTCAGTTGACTTGCCACACCTAAAAGCATGTTGGTTGTTGTGCAAAGGATACCTAAGCCCAACCTTTTCCTTTATGTATCGATCAGCCACCCTCTCCAGTGTTTTCAGTACAAAGGATGTTAGGCTAATGGGTCTAAAGGATTTAGCCACCGTATATGTGGTACGACCCGGCTTGGGTATGAAGACGACTTTCACATGCCTCCACTGTTCAGGGACATACCTGCGTGCCAAACAGGCCCGAAAGATATGCACCAGAATTGTGCCAACGGCCTCCCAGCCTTGTTGAAGCAAAGCCGGGAAGATTTGGTCTTTCCCCGGAGACTTGTATGGTCTGAATGACCATATCGCCCAAGTACTCCGCTCGTATGTGACTATTTCCTTTGCTAGAAGATAGTCCTCTTTACATGGTCGCTGTATACCTACATATCCCATGTCAGGAGACTCCCCTGGGATTTCCTAATAGCAACAAAGATGAATGCTATCTAGTTAAAATTATTTGAAAAAAATTATTACCACGAATGTAATTCGGCGTGATTTTTTTTTAAACTATTTAGCAGAATGTTAAGCTAACAAAGTATCTTTATTAAACAGGTTAACTGACAGCAAATTTTTAACGTCAAATAAAAATGACACTGACAAATGACCGGTACCCAATGGCTAACGCATTCATTCAAACGAAGATCCAATCAAACAGCGTGAAAAAATTATCCGAAGTAATTACACAAGTACATCAAAATTACGGATAATTTTTTATGAAAGCATTTTGTCTGATAACTGCTCTGATAACTGCCCTCCTCCTTCGGAGTCGGGCTCTTTTAACAAAATATGAAAATAGCCGAATTGTCAGGTTTATTTTAATGCACGAGTGTAATACGGTAGAATATGCTTGAATAGAACTTGAAGAATCTTGTCAAAATCGTGACATTTCAACGAATTTTAAGATTCGGCATATGTCACAATGACAAATATTGCGCAATTTTAACACTCGTTACTATAGTTACGGACCTACAGGGAACTTTTCGATAGCTAGCGGGATCTTTTCGATAGTTAGCGGCATCTTTTCGCGATAAGATCCCGCTTCATATGGGATTTTTAATACAGGAGGGTAATATATTCTGTATAATTTTATCTATATTTGAGAACAAACAAAGGCTTTAGTGCAACATCAACTTTATATTAAATTTAAATTGAGTCAGCTGTTCATACAACATAATTAAGAAATTAATAAATCAATCCTACTCTTATCAATTATTTGTCAAAACTTCCAATAGTAATCGAGCTGACAGAAAGCTGAAGAGAAATATTAAACCATATTTACATCTAGACATGTTCAATACAAAGTTTCGAAAATTTTATATCACAGTTGACTGAATAAAATAGAAACAAGCTCTGATGTAAAATTTTCGAAAATACAAAAGAAAAGCAGTCAGATAAGCAAGTGAATATTCAATATACTACAGACAAATCCTTGATCAGTATAATTAGGACTTTTTATTCCCTCCTCCCATTCTTATCACAAGATGTCACATTTTTAGAATCCCCCTCACATCTGATGTGACGTCTCATATCTTTCAATTTCAATTTGCATTTAAAAATAATCAATTTATTTTTTTTATATTAAATAATCTTCAATAAAATCAACATGGAGTCAAATATTTTATTCACAACCATATATGCAATGCTGTCATTACTAACGTCATTGAAGGTTAGAAAGTGTCATATTACAAACCTCTACTACCCGCCCTCTAAAATAATGTGATCATTAATATAAGTAATCTATTTTATACTAATATTTTTTATATTAAAAAAAACACATTGATAAATATTATACCTATTTCTGGAGGGATACAATCCTTAAATTCTTCATCGGGGGACATTTTTCTTAATTTATTATTCGCGAACTTAATATCCATCAGACTTTATCTGACATTTATTTATATTGGTGACAGTAGTTGTCAAATGTAATATTTTAGGTGTGTTCAGAATGAAACAAAGATTTATTAATTTTGATCGGGATATGATGGTTGTAAATAAAATAGTATACAAACCTCGAAGTTTCATTCCTGCCTCCACAGTAATGAAACTCTTCCCACCTCGGTATGTAATATACTATTAGATAACTGGGAAAACAAACGACTAAGGGCCGGTTTTACAAGAGAGATTTATACTAGGTATAGTTATTCTGGGTATAAAGTTATACCAGAATTTATACCTAGTTTAAAACTAGTGGGTCTTACGATGCTTTTTTACACCAGTATAGCAATTTTTGGAGTAAGAATTGCTATACCGGTGTAAAAAAGCATCGTAAAACCAACTAATTTTATTCTAGGTATAAATTTTGGTATAACTTTATACCCAGTATAACTATACCTAGTATAAATCTCTCTTGTAAAACCGGCCCTAATTATGTTAATTAACGATACAAAATTTAGGTATTTTAAATTTTAACACGTGTTGTCACAAAGCTTTTGACCCCCCCTGCCCTTGGCACGTAATCTCACATGTCCCCCTTTTAACGTGTGACGTAATTTATGGATGTTCCCTTTCCTGCCACCTGAAGAAGCTTTCTCTGTTCAATACCTCGTTTTTTCGGTTTTATATAAAATTCTCCTACCGTTGGCCACTTGTGGATTTTTGATGCAATCATTTCATATGAATTGTACGTTCTAAAATTACTTTCATTGTCTATTTTCGAATATACGTTTCATAGTATTTTCTATAGTAAAATATATATTTATCACCTAGTAATTTGGCACACTTTCCATGCACCGGACAGTCAATGGCCTTGTCCAAAAATTTATTTTCGTTCTATTACGTAAAAATTTCGTCCGCTATTATTTACCTAAAGCGTGTATGTTTATTTAGATAATGGTATAGTTCTTTTCAAGATCTAAGAAACTGACCTGACCTGAGCTGGGATAATGACATGCAATAAAGCCATAAAAGTATTAGCCGTGACAGGGTCGTATTTATTTTGTTGGTGCATAATAAATTATAGATTGAATGTCTTTTACTCTTAACAAAAATGATTATTTTCCCTTTATTCTGAATTCCAGTCAATGCTTTATAAATTCTGTATAGGTACATTATGCTCAGCTTTTTATCATTGACATGTGAATAGTAAACTAATTTATCCATTCCTATGAAACACACTGTTTATTTCAAAGGGCACTGTTCTTATTTTCAAAAAATCGATAAAAATGAAAAAGTTTTATGGGTTATGTGAAAAAAGTTATAAAAAATTAGGCATCTGCACGACAACAGCTTGTGTTAGTACAAAAAAAAAATAGGGGTTATCAACCCTCTATACATATCCAGCTCTATACTCTTTGTTAAAGTTGTAGCGTTACGAAATATATTAAAATGATAAATAGCCGCTCTGTTATAGGAAAATATTGATAATTTCAAATTTTCATCTGTCATACAAACCGACAAATCTACAAATTGATACAAAATCTAATTATTATGACGTAAACGTCAAAATATTTTAAATAAACGACCAAATGAATACCGTCAACAAATATTCCAATTTATTGCTCAAATTTGAAATGATTTACAAAATAATAGTCTGATACTTTTATTTACGACTATACTTATATCCAATTACAGACAGTTCAGCATAATATACAGGGTTCTCCGAAAGTAGGTAATCTTTATTATATTTATGAAACTATGCAGGCAAAGATCATGTTTGAGACTAATTTATTTATTATTATTTATTATTTATTAAGAAGATAAGTATTTTTCTCGATGAATGGTTGACCACCTTATCTATAAACATTTATATAAGTAAGTAAACTTTATTCATCTTTAAAGACATACAAATGTATAAGACATGTCAATAAATGTAATCAGAAACAAACACAATACTGTGTAGCTATTGTCAAATGCAGTCTTATCATGCGGGTCATACGATTCAACAAAGACATACTCACCGTTTTTGTTTTCTTTTATTGCGTTTAATCATAACTTCCAAATAAAATCCATAAGATGAATAAGACAGACTTATGCAATTTTAACGGGAGAAAAAAGGATATGTATCAAGTCTTTCATCAGCGAAGTTTTTATTTAAATGTCAGTTATGTCACTTTGACAATTCAAAGTGACAATATGAATAGTGTGCAGGAAACATCAACCATCATTGTTTTCTCCGGGTATATTTGTAATCTCATATTTTGGTAGCCTATGTGTCTTCTGATTTGATACATATGGTTAGTGACCTTTGAACCCGTACGATAAGAGCGCTTTTGACTATATCAAGTTTTCTACTTTTCTTTTATATAAAGACACGATAGTTACCAGATTTATACTCTGTGGGTAAATATTGTCTCAGAATTTTAGTTTGTTATAAACATTTCTCTCAGAAACTAATCTTGTATTTAAAACTAAGTACCTAAGTGGTCAAAATAAACTGAATTTATGCGAAGCGAAATGTGAAAAAAGTGTTTGCATCATTGAAACATCGAGGTTATAGTATAACCGATGTAGCAAAAGAACCCCGAATCCCCAATATCCACAGTATGCCAATATATAACCGAAAAAATTTTGGTTACATACTTTTGGAAAACTCTGTAGAAACTCTACTATGGTTTATGTTAATGTTATGTTCTAAACAATTCAAAATTATCCGTTTTTGATGACACTTTTTACAACGAACACACGTGTTCGATGACGTCACACCCTTCTAGTATTACATAAAATACCGCCCCAGTTCTCGACCCCACTGGCTTGTAGGTGCTGTCAACATAATAACGCAGTAGCGTATCTACCAATTATTAATTTCACAGTTAGAATTTAAAATACAGCTGGTTGATGGAAATGGGACGAATCGTTGAAGCGGAAATCTACAACAAATGTGTTGGGTATTGTGATTACCGCTTTAGGTAGGGTTAGTTGAAGAACTTATTTTAAAAATCTTATAACTGTAATAGAGATCGGGACTTCACGCGCCGAGTTTTTGCAATTTTTTTTTCAATTTACTCAATGAACAAGCATTACTTTTTTTTAACTACAAAATATTGTTGAAATATCAATTAAACTTTCAATATCTCGAAATATCTCGGAAAAAAGGTAGAAGACTAGAATATATCCAAAAATGACCAACAAAGTCTCAACATATCTCGAAAACTTGAACGGATAAAGCCAAAAAGTCCCCAAAAATTGTGGATAAACCTCTTCATTATTTCGAAATACCTCGATAAATTTTAGAATACTTAAAATATCCCAAAAATTGCGAAAATAAACTTTCAAAATCTCGAAATATCTCGGAAAAGGTAGAGGACCAGAATGTATCCAAAAATGGTCAACAAAGTCTCAACTTATCTCGAAAACTGAACGAGATAAAGTAAAAATGTCTCCAAAATTGTGGATAAACCTCTTCATTAATCACAAATACATCGGTAACTTGGAAAAATTATTTGAATAGGTACTGAAAATAACACAAAAATCGCGAAAAAAAGAACCAAAATAAACCTAAAAAATCTCGAAATTTCCCGGAAAACAAACTAAAAAACTAGAAGGTGTCCAAAAATTTTTCGAAAACGACAAAATAAAACTGAAATGTATCCAAAACTAACTTTAAAGAAAGTCTTCAGTCTTCAAATACCTATCTCAAAAACTAAGGAAGGTATAACCACAATACATAATAAGTAGTCAAATTTAATATTTCATTCTGTTTAAATGAAATTTAAAAATCTGTTCCGCCTCTGTTGGGTATCGCAGTGTTCAGCAGCTGGTCTGCAAACGCTATGTAGACCACTTCAAGATTGAGTTTCATATAAAATACGAACGGAAATTTGAATTTGTCAAGCTCAAAGCATTGACTGAACCGAGATAATAGCGATAAGAAAAAATAACTAAACTAAACAATAATATACACAACCGTAATGTGAGAAACATTGATAATCCATTACCCATTAGAGTCGTAAATAATTTCTTCAAATAATAAACTTATTAATTAAACAAATATCATGTGATAAAATTATATAGTAGACCGTATATTTGAAGCCTTCTCTTTTGAGGTACAGTACGGGTGCTTATTTGGTGATTGAACATAACTATGAACATCCCACTAATTTTTTTATTATTTATCTAATTCTCATGTATATTTTGAGGAAAAAATAAAATATGATATAATCTACCTTTGAAACATTCATTTTGATATATAGTACGGGGGCTTGGATTAACTTTTACATAAAAGTTGTTTATGTGGCTAACGCCTCGGCAGATAACCATATTATCCTGAGGTGGGTTGAAGGGTACGACAGGAGTAAAGGAAATCGCATTGTCGATTCTTTAGCTAGGGAAACGGTTGGACTAAACATTTTAGGACCCAGTGACACCTACGGCCTAACGACTTCGACAATTGCGGAACTATCGAAACGTTATACCCATGCTCAATCCCTTAAGAGATGGGATGGAATCAAAGAATGCAGTCTTGCCAGGATCACTCTGGGCGACCCTGGGAAGCTGGCGACGAAGAAATATTTGGCGATGACCAGGAAAAACATACGTTTAACAGTAGGATTTCTGACTGGCCACTGTCAACTAAGTAAAACACCTCCATACCATGTTGCTAGTGGACACACCTCTATGCAGTGTGAACAGGAAGATGAAACTGTCAGGCATATCGTATGCGAGTGTCCAGAGTTATCGTCAATAAGAGAGTGTGTGTTCGGCGAGTCTTGGTCTACACCTGCGGATATAAAGGAGATGTCTCTTAGAGACCTGTCCACCTTCCTGGGAAGGACAGGATGGACGATGACTTAGGAGGAGAATTCCTCGGGAGGATGTACAATGGGTCACATGTGGCCTAAGTGCTGT
Source organism: Galerucella pusilla (assembly GCA_910591695.1). Classification (NCBI taxonomy): domain Eukaryota; kingdom Metazoa; phylum Arthropoda; class Insecta; order Coleoptera; family Chrysomelidae; genus Galerucella; species Galerucella pusilla. The sequence goes on from CAJUYI010002458.1 coordinate 45,042, forward strand.
GAGCCTACAATCACCCTCCCTACTCTACAGATACAGAATGATACAGATGTATAATATACAATCAGTGTTGAAATATTTTATCAATATTTTTTGTAGTTTGGAGCTCTACTAAAATAAAAATTTTCAAGAAACTTTTTAGGAATCTGTTTTCGAAATATTTCAACAGTTTTTATGGTCCATTTTTGAATGTATTTTGGATTATTCTTGCTTAGGTTTCGAGATATTTCAAGGTTTATTGACCGCTTTCCATTTTTGGATATATTTTAATGTTATATAGTTTTCTCTCTGGTTTTTTCGCAGGTTTTAAGGTCAAAGACCAATTCTAGGTGCATTTTGGCTTGCCTCACACAATTTTAAAAATATTTCAAGTGTTTCAGGATGTTTAACAGGTTTATTAGCAGTTTTTGGAGAGCTTTTTAACTATTTTTGAATACATTTGGTATATTTCAAATTTTTGTAAAATTTTCAAGCCATAATTCCTCCTTGCTCATTATAGTAGATAACCAATCAATATTCAACTGTTGTCTTCAGCAGATAGTCTGGTTAAAGTTTCGCTTACATCTCTCGTTTGAACAATAATTATACACAATTAAATATTCAGATATAATTTCTAGTTTCGCCTACCAATAAACAACAATATTAAACGTACTATAAATGCACCACTACATGGATAGTTGATTTCGAAGAATCGTAATTATTTTATGATGGTATGTGTGGTTATAATACTTAGTACTGGGAAGACAAATTGTTGGAATTTTATTAATCGTTTAATGGCGTGGGCATTTTTTTATCGAGGTAGAGAAAATTAAAAGTAATGTTGAGACATTTTTCCTGTCAATAAAATGGTTTTTAAGATCATTCATTTCAGAGTATTATTTTGTTGTTTTAAATCCTTATAAGTGATAAAAGTATAGCATACAAATCATATTTTGGTTGATAGGAGTTGTTACAGTATTGTACAGAGTCAGCAGCAACTCAGTTTTATTTCCAAACGTGTCACGACTTGCTTACACTATCTTTATAGTGGAAACTACCTTTATGAAAATTAGTATACATCGAATTTATAGAAAATTGTTTGACAGACATGAGATACATTCTTCAAATTTTATTATTATAATGAAATTAAAAATCGAGTGGAAGTGCACACACTAAATTTATGATACAAAAGTATACAGAGTGGTTCTTAAGTAATTGTACATAGAAGTACAGTACAATCTTCACTTAAAAATATTGCGATTTAAATCGACTATAGTGGCCTAAACGTCTCTCTCTGTATGTTGTCAACAACTCTTCTTTTATTCCCGACTTATTACTATTTATTTGGAACAAAGTTTGTTTGAAGAAACTGTCGAAAAAAAAAGAGTCCCACTCCAGGTAGTTTCATAGCAACGTGCCGCTTTTCACCAATTGAGTTGTTCGGAGTAAGCGGTAATATGGAACCCATAAAATTATTATTGGAAAATTGTTTGCCATTTAACATTCAGCATTTGAAAAAATGAAATGCACCTAGCATTGTCGAAACAATATCGCTATCTGACAGCAGATCTAGCAGCACCCTTTTTGCGTTCCTATTGGTGGATTACAGGATTGAAATTTTGCATAGCTAGTAAAATAAAAGACGGTCCTGCTCAATTGAACTGTCTACTTTGTCCACGTTACATCGGACGTAAATAAAATCTGAATAGAGCCCTAGTACAAATTTATAATTGTTAAATTCAACTTTATTGGACCAATACGAACCCCACAACCTACCAACTTGATCCTACGATCGCGTTTTTTTTTCACGAAAGAATTGACTGCAAAATGATCGGCATACAATTGAAAATCCGTCCGATCTAATTAAGTGATTAACAGTTTTAATCTCCGAAATGCATCGGCTACAAAATATCAAAAGGCACACAAAAGTTCGGTAAAACGGTTAATAAACACAGATCGGACCTGAAAAAAAGGCAGCGGAATTTGTGAACTAATTTTCAAATAAAACTGACCGTACAACTGATATTGACATGATGTTACCGGTTTTATTCACGTTCGTTCACACATATACAATCTGGAATTTGAAGTCAGTAAATAGTTTGAATTGAAATTTTCATTGTTTGTTAAATTATTAATAAATTTATTACAGATTAGATTATATTAGAATTGGAGTGGCTCTTTGTCCTATCACACTGCGACCCTTTGAGAACTACTGTGGTCCTCCCCATATTTAGAGCTCGATATCTAGCTTTATTCTTTATATTAGACTTAATAGCCTGGATACCGCCTCTCTTACATAGCCCTCTGCCCTCGTTTTTTCTTCTCCGAGTAAGTAAAACCGCACTCTTGCTAGGCCTTCGCACTCACATAGTATGTGTTCCGCGGTTTCGTCTTCTTCCTGGCAGAACCTGCCAGAGTGTCCTGAGGGTTTCAGACCACCAGCGCATTTAGGCATTTAGAAATTGAACAGGAAGGTTCTGGTCCTATCATGACCTCCGTTGCTTCCTGCTTGGGTAATTTAACGGCCTTTTCATTGCCTTTTATTCCTTGGTGGCCTGGTACGCAGGCTAGGGTATTTATTACAGAACTACCTTAGATTTTTATGCCTTCCGCCAGTTTGCAACCAAAATAAAATCTGATTCTACACACTACGCGACTAAATTTGGATCAGTTCTCTTTTTGTTCAACCATGTTCAAACTTTTGGAACCAAGAAACTCAACTGTTTGGTCACAAGAAAATACGGTTGCATGCAACCAGTCAGATATTGGTCGTAGTACAGTCGACCAGTGTGTTGATTCCCACTCCAGCACACATCCAAAATCATCAGTTGCACCTGACTAAAACTAGATACAGAATTTTAGGCACACCAAAGAAAATCTCACTGTCTTTTATATTTTGCATATAGAGCTGGAAAAAACAACTTTTAAACACTTAAAGCATACTTCACGAAGAGAAATGCATTTTTGCATCCATTAGAACTCATTCTGGGAGAGTCAGTCCACTCGCCTGTTGGTTATTGAATGCGTCGGCTGGATGCATCTTCTATGGACTGAAACTTTTGACCACGCAGTTCATTCTTGATTTTTGGAAAAGTAAAAAGGTTGGGTCTGTATGGAAGATGGAATTATTGCGCGAAAATTTTGACATTCGATATTTGTTGACAGGCGCTAACTATGTGGTTATATGCAACAAGGCAACCCTCGTATTCTATTAGACATGAGATTAATTGAAAGTAGAGCATGTGGCAAAATAAAAATTCCCTAAAACGTACAATAAAAGACGGTTCTGTATCTGTAGAGGAGGGAGGGTGAGTGTAGACTCACAGCTCCTAGGCCTCATGTGGCCCATTGTACATCCTCCCGAGGAGTTGTCCTCCTAGGTCATCGTCTATCCTGTCCTTCCCAGGAAGGTGGACAGGTCACTAGGAGACATATCTTTTATATCGGCAGGTGTAGGCCAAGACTCACCGAAGACACACTCTCTTATTGTCGATAACTCCGGACACTCGCCTGACCTTCCTGACAGTTTCATCTTCCTGTTCACACATCCTACATAGAGGCGTGTGCCCCATAGTATAGAGGTGTTTTCTTAGTTGACAGTGGCCAGTCAGAAATCCTACTGTTAAGCGTAGGTTTTTCCTGGTCATCGCCAAATATTTCTTCGGCGCCAGCTTCCTGGCAAGACTGCATCCTTTGAATCCATCCCATCTCTTAAGGGATTGAGCATGAGTGTAACGTTTGGCTAGTTCCGCTATTGTCGAAGTCGTTAGGCCGTAGGTGTCACTGGGTAATAAAATTTTTAGTCCAGCCGCTTCCCTGGCTAAAGAATCGGCAATGCGATTACCTTTTCTCCTGTCGTGCCCTTTACCCCACCTCAGGATAATATTGTTATCTGCCGAGGCGTTAGCTAAATCTTGGTGGCACTCTAGTATTAGCCCCGATATAACACGTTGTCTGTTCAAGGCTAATAGGGCTTGTCTACTAACAGTGCAGATTGTTATGCTTTTGCCAGAAATTCCTTTTCTGGTTAGTTCTTTTGTGGCCATTGAGATACCAGCCAGTTCTTTGTGAACCACGCTGGTATTGTTTCCCATTACTCACTTAATCCTTAGCTTAGTACTCTGGAGTAAACTCCACATCCTGAGCCTTCTTTCATTTTTGAGCCATCTGTATATATTCGTAAAAGACGGTTATTTTCATCATTATCTTCACACACATCAAATATACGCATCAACATGATGATTTTGTGAATAAAATACCACCGGTTACAGATTAATTTTTATAATTTTTCGAGAAACGAGGTGAATAGCCCAAGCATGTGCGCCTCCAACCATATTTCCCTTCGTCGTGAACACGCGAGAAGAAAGAGATCACAATAACAACAAAACAAGGCAAAAAAAAACTTGGAAACAACAACACAGGTCGTCGAGTAAAATAAAATCTTGCGAACCATAGTACTGCGGTACCACATCGGATGCCGTACACCACTCCTCCGAGTTGGTCATCGGCATCTCCGGATGCGGTCGCTCGGTACCTACTACGTAGTGCCGGTGCCACTTGCCGTACTACTTAGGGGGCGTCCATTAATTACGCGAGGCATTTTTGAGAATTTTTCGACCCCCTCTTCCCCCTTGGTGAGATATCGTGAGATTTTCCTCAACTCCCTCCCCCCCCCCTTAATCTCACGCGAGATTCTTCAAAACCTTTATTTGGATTGTAAACGTGTTGGATTATTGAGAGAAAAAAAACTTGTTCTATTACATACTTTTATTGAAGACTAGCATAGACGTATTTGTGAATATTAACGTATTTTTTTTCAAACGCAACTTTACACCGCTTTCTGCGAGAAAAATAATTACGTGATATTTGCCAAGAATCCCCCTACCCCTTAAGTGAGATTTGGAAAGATTTAGCTTGACCCCCTCCCCCCCTAGAACACCTCACGTAATTAATGGACGCCCCCTTACCAAGGTCGCCTAGCCAATGCCTCTGCACTAAAATATCACCTCCTGGATCGGATTTTATGATCGTTAATGTCACATTGGTTTACGCAAGAATCGTTGCCCTCTACGAACTCAAAAACAATTATTCAGATGGAGATTTATTTTGTCTGTCTTTTATAAAGTAAATAAGTATGTCAATGTTTTACTGAACAATTTTAATTTAGGTACATAAAGGTAGAGGAACTCCAACAAAAATCAGGTAATAAGGAAATTATAATAACAATAGGATTTTATAGGAAGTATAAGCTAAATATTCTGAACATTGAAAAAGCGAAATCATTGGTACTCGAACCAGGGACTACTCAGTTACAAGCCCTTATAGCCTAGTCAAACCTAACAAAAAATACAAAAAACTTGAAAATTCAAAATTGAGTATTTAAAAGGGTTGTGTTCAACATGAAATAGTTATTTATGATATGAGTGTTAAAAGTGAGGTTTTATTTTGTGAGTGAAAACGTTTGTGAAATGAGCGGAGCGAATTGAACAATTTCACGAACAAAATAAAATCACTTTTAACACAAATACCATACAATGTTTTTTGTACAACTTCCCTATTTTGATAATGAAACGAGCGAATTTGCAATGACAATAAATTCAAAATGACTTTTAGTATTCAAATAATCAAAAGATTGTTGTGAATGGCAGACGTTTACATAGCAGCGTGCTAAAAATATTTTTAACACTAGTGTTAAAAGTATTTTTAACACGCTGCTATGTAAACAATCGTTTTTAACATTGTTTGCTATCATTAAAAGTGTCACTTTTAATGACAGTTGTACAAAAAAAACTTTACGATGCTAGGCATGCAATTTTCCGGAAAATCATTGAGTGAATTTTTTTCGTGTTGTTTTTTCACTCTAATTGTTTAAATAATGAAAATACGGAAAAATGTTTACACCAAAAATTATAGCTGATACAATTATCCACAAATTTTATCCGAAAAGTTTTTCTGTAAATTGAAAAGTTTACGAGATAAAATTAATGTCAGTGCTAGTCAATTCTTAGTTATGCGCGAACGGCCCGGGAGCCAAATTTATTAACAGCTCGACTTGAAAGTTAATAATTTTGGGCTTATAACATTCTAAAAAAATAAATAAACACATGTAAAATGTAGAGAGAGATCTCAGCTTTCAGATAGAAATACGTTCAAATTTGTAAAAGTAGATTTTCTAACTGTAAAATCAGTTTATTTATAAAAAACTAGAGCTAAAAAATCAAAAAACAATTATAGTTCCTATTCAATTAATACTTATCCCAGCGATAATTCCTTCTAGATTTAGTATTGCAAATGAGCATAAAACATTATCATTATTAAAGCAAAGCTATCAATATTTCGAATTTTAAGCAAATGCTTCTTAAAAATCTGGTTTTTTGCATGCTTAATTTTACTTGTTTTTTAGACTTCATTCAATTATATGTTTTTTCGAAATTAATATAATTTAATGAAACTTTACCACTGAACACTTTGAAGTGTCTACTTTCTAAACTACCATACAGTTTTTCTATAAATATCAGATTTTTCAAATAATAGACAATTATTTATAATAAATACTGAAATCTGACGTCTTTCAGCAAATCTTCTTTTTATAGTGTTTATGATATTATCTAAAAATTTGTGAACTTCATATTTAGAAGTGATCGCGATACAAAATAACACATCTATGGCTCAGGTGAGAAAGAGAAGGGAGCACAAATAAAGGTGAAAAAGCAGGTGAGAGAGCGGCTTATACGCGCCGCCGCGTAATAGCAGCAAAAACAATAAAAATAAAATATTAAAAACAAAAATTTCAACAAATTACATTAAAAATAGAGTCTGTTATTGAAACAATAATGAAAATAAAGTGGGGTCAAAAAAATGAAGGTTCAATGAAAATCGTATGTATCTTTGTGGAAAATTCAGATACAAGAAAAAGTTTTAAATAAAATTTGGAGATTACGCCATAATCTTTGAAGTACGCTATGTTATATAATTTAATTTTTCAATTTCTTATTGTTAATTAGAGAAATTTAGTAAAAAAACGACACGATGTTTACGTGGAAAATCAATGATAATACATTTAAAAAAAAATTTTCAATGTATTTGTAGATACTCCATTTTGGAACACATTTCATTCGAAAAATTTTTTTCTCAATTCCATTGTTCACTTACTATCGTGAAATTAAAAACATGAAAATTGATGTTCAAAAATACTACTAGGGAAATTTCGTATATTTTGAAAAATAATGCAGATACAAAAAAAATATTCAGACAAATTTTGTAGATAAATGTATTAGCTACAACTTTTGATTTGAACATTTTCCTGTAATCTCATTATTCAAACAATTAGAGTGAAAAAACAAAAAAACAACGATTTCTTGCATGCCTAGAGCATCGTAAACTTTTTCTCGTGTTAATCACAACCCTTTTAAATAGGTGCTCAATTTTGAATTTTCAAGTTTTTTGTAATTTTTGCGGAATTTTACGGATATTTTGTGTGCTTTGACTAGGCTATTAGGCTAAGCCATGTGCTACGTTGAGTCGACCATAGGCGAGCGCAGACTGTTTTTATTAAGGGGGACCAAATATCAAATCGAAATCTTTTAATGAAAAAACGAAAGAGCCGTGTCCGCCGAAACATTGCTTTTTCATATTGCCGTCCTTCAATTTCTCGCAATTCATTTTAAGAATAAAAAACTGCTTCCTCGTATCATTGAATGAACGTTAAAATTTAAAAATTATAAAATGTTTTTAATAGATTGATATTTTGAAGAACTGGGGTGGGCTTGGCCTCCCTATGCACGCCCATGGAGTTGACATTTATGATATATTTATTACCCATAGACTATAAAAGGTGCACTACAAATTGAAATCGATGATATATTGTTAAAAAAAACAAAAAATAATTGCTTTGGATACTTTGAATAAATTAAACTCATCACAAACAGTTACTTCTTAGTCCACACCCTATGTTACGGTACGGTAATGTAAAATATGTACGCATCCTAGTTGTAGCCAGCTTGAACGAGAAAAATCATAGTCTATTATAATACCACAACGAGCTTTCTAAGATACATTCTCAGGTTTATGACTTAAATGTGCTTGGGAGAAAGAAGAAAAAAAGAGATAGGTCAATGACATGTACTTTATATATAACGATAACATTGTATACTCGTTTTTATGGAACAGTTTTTTAACGAAACTATTGAAATTTTAGAAGGGTTCTTCTTGATAAATATTTTTTTACCTCAAAAAAATACTAATAAAAATGTATTAAGTCAAGTCAAATATGATAATACAAGTTTGAAAGTGTCGACCTTAGAAGTTGGTGGGTGGACAAAAAGATACCAAACTAAACCTACCTATTGTGCACTTAATAAAAAAACCGCAAACTTTTCAAAATTGGCAAAATTAATTGTCTTAAAAAAACACTACTATTATTGGACCGTTGTGGAAAAAGCATTAAATTTTTAGCCGTGATTTTCTGAATAATTTCCATTTTTTTCCATGATACGTTTTAAACGAAATATTCATGACCATTTTAAATTTATCATTTAGCTTAATTGTCAATAAATTGCCTGTTTTAACCAGAAATATTTCAAACAGTTTTTTCTGACGTAGTTGCAGATGAAATGAGTTTGTGTCAATTATTCATAGCTTTTAAATAAGTTGTTAAAGATCTGGATATCATTTCCCAATGAAAAGTTATACAAAAAACTTTTTCTCGCATTACGATAAGGCTAAACTACTAAACTAGTTGACAAATGACCATGACCAATGAATGTCAAATATTTAATCTCGACGCTTGACAGCTGTCATATAAAGAATGGAAAATTGCTAAAAAAAGTGTATATTGCTCTGTATTTGAGATTTTATGCACATTTTCTAATTTTGGTACTGCCAAAAAGCTGCAAAATTACCGAAAAAAATCAATTGGCTAAAATATTTGCAGCTTTATACGAAGGGGTCTGAATCTTTTGCGTTAGGTTGACAGGCGCCGCATACAATGTCGAATTTGCACTCAAATAATCTAGATTCAATTATTCACTAGACAATTATTCTTATACACTGTGTTATTTATAAGATGCGACATAGGGATTCCTGTACAAAACTGTAAAACGCGAGCTAACTTTTTTACCAAATAGCGTTCATAAAAAATAATAACAGATTTGGAAAGGTCGTTAAAAAATAAGTTCAAATGCACTCTTAATTTTCTTAAATTGGCTCTGGGTTAATAAAAAAATGGATAGTTATGTTTAAAAAAGTCAAACTTCCTTTTGATACCACTTTCGAAAACCGCGTAGGAGATAACCATTAGGGTGGGGAAATTTAAATGTTGAAGCTTAGGTATGGCGGTTCGATTCGCCGATGTGCTAAATTTTTTTGCTCTTTATTCACAATTTTTGTCTATAAAACATTAAATTTAAAATAGAGCAGTAATTTGTT
>CAJUYI010002459.1:0-31652 GCA_910591695.1 Galerucella pusilla
ATTAAAACAATATGTACAAGTACTGACTTTTCCACCCTAAAAGGAAACTTTTTGATATCTGTTCAATATCAGTGTAAATTTCTGGTAGAAAAACAACAGTACCCATATCAATCAACAATTGATTTCAAGAGTTCAGCCATTACTACTTCCCGAATTGAGAGTTTCCTACAATGAAAAAGAAAAAAGCGTTACCGAAATTTCCTTAGAGACAGTTCCCTTGGATAAAATTCACAAAATTCTTAATAAACAAAGTGAAATCCAGCCTATAGTGTTAAAAGATTTACAAAAGACTTGTATTAATTATAGTAATATAGCAATTTTTATTTTAATAGTAGTTAGTGTTCCTTGGATAGTAGTTAGCCATATCGTGAAAAGAAAAATCAAAAGAAGCAATTCACCCATCAAAGATTATAAACCGAGAGAAGAAGTAAAATTAGAAGAGAGGCCGGAGGCAATTCTTAGGGCATTTTTCACTCCATGAAACATGCCAGAACCTTAGAAGGGAGGAGTTATAGCCATTGACCCTTATAACTGCCTGTTATAATAATTGAACCCAACACCCGGATATGAGTAACAGGAAAATGCTTATTCTACTTATTTTGCTATTCACAATATTTGTTATAGGTTTTTTATTCAACTAAATTCAGTCTGATTTTTATATTCTTTGTCGTAACATTAAACTTATATTCTAATTCACCAGTAGTTCAATTAGTGTTGTATTTAGAACAATAGAAGTTGTTTTTGAAAATGAAGTTTTTTGAGAAAGAAACTTAAGTCGGGTGTTTTTTAAAAATGAGCTTTTTAATATAACTGTTCTCTTCCACACACTGCCCTATATCTTTTCCATCCTGGTAGCACTTTTCCTACCAAATTAAATTTACGACTAGAAAAGTTGCAATTCTTACCAATTCAACCCCTGTTTCTGTCTGTCCTTGGTTTTTGTGGACAGAAGATATTGTCAATAAATGTCTTAAGATATAAAGTTGCAGCTATTGAATAAAGCAGTGGGCAGAATACCTCCAGCAGATGCAGTGTATTGTTACAGCATGTTACGCAAGTGAAATGGCAAGTGAATGAATAGTCTCAATCAAGATCTGGAAATATCAAATCTTTCAATCCAACGCAATATGGATGGAAATTGAATAATAATATGATCATCATTGTCGTTTAAACCTGAGGGATTATGGCTAGCTCACTAGAGCTGTCTTTATCCCTATTGACGAGGTGAATTACTCCCATTATATATATTTCATTTGTCCTGGACTCTTTTGTTATTGTTATACATTCTCTTCCGTCTCCGCATTTTGTTTTCCAGTTTCTGATTCTCAGTGTCTTCATATCTTCCCCAACTTGGTCCCACCATCTGCTTCGTGGTCTTCCCCTTGTTCTCGTCTTTAATGAAACCCATGTTGTTATTCTCTCCAATTTTTCTGCTGGTGCTCTTCTTATAATGTGTCTCATCTATTCCAGCCTCCTTGCTTTGATATACCCGACTACATTTTCTCTACCTGTTTCCTTTTCTTTTCCTACGTTTCTTTTCAATCATCTTTTACCTCTCTTTTCATGTCTTGTCCAAGTATTATTCTCAATATTTTCCTCCCTAGTATTCTCAGATCTTTTTTTATAGTTGTTGTTTCGAGTGCGTAAGTAATGACTGGTCTGATCAAAGTCTTATAGATTTGTATCTTTGTCTTCTCGCTGATCGATTCAGATTTCAATACTCTCCTATTTCTGCCAAGGATTTGGTTTCCTCTTAATATTCTTCCTTTTATATTGTCTTCAATAGTTTGTCCTATAAATGTTCCTGAATAATTGAAGGTTGATACAATTCCAAACTTTTAATTTTTTATTCTTAAGTGAGTAAGGTTGTTCTGATTTTTTCTCAACCCGCATATATTTTGTTTTGTTTTAATTCATCCGTAGCCCCAATATTTGTGACTCTGCGTCCAGTTTCTCTACTACTTCTATCAGACTTTTCTTAGTTCCCTCTACGATGGTGAAGTCATCGGCATAAGCAATTAACTGGATCTCGTTCACTATAATATTTATCTCGTTTAAGTTTGCATTCCTTGAAATGGATTCAAAAACGAAATTAATAATTCATTGTGTTTCAATTATTTCGAAGGGGATACAACAATAAAAAAGTTTGTTCTTGCAGTGGCAATTCATCTTACAGTGAAGAAGATATATGTGCTCGCTTGTACAAAGCTTCAAGTGCCGCGATATACAGTATACGAAAACTCTTTCGAGTCCATTCCATTTACACAAGTACGACAGAGAAAATATGAGAAAAACTGCTTGTAAGAGAGAGAAAAATAATTGTGGGCATATCTAGTTCATCCGAGGCTGGAAGAATGACGAGAGCTGAATGGATGAACCTCGGATAAACTACATACGCCCATAATTATTCTTCTCTCTCTTTCAAGTAGTTTTTCTCATATTTTCCTTGTCGTACTTGTGTAAATGGAATGGACTCGAAAGAGTTTTTGCATACTGTATATGCTGCTTCTCTAAAAAATGTCAGTATGCAAAAATAGTAGTAAGCGATATATAACAGAGAGGTTACGTATAGTGGAGATTGATTATAAGCTTTTTACTTGATACAAAACTGACAATTTCAATTACATGTGTTTTCTTCTGTTCCTTAAATCAATAATAATTTTTATTGTAATATTAATTAATTATTAATTAATATTAATATAATATGAATTTCTTGAATATCATTTTAGGTGAGTTTTATATTCGTAAAATGATAATTATGCATTACAAAAATAGTAACTCTGCTCTCCTCTTGAGACCGCATTAAAGTAAGATTAGTGTAGGAGTGGGGACTTAACCATATTTCTGGAAGTGGGAAATGGGGATAAACTAGCTAGAAGAGGTTCAGGAACGACATATGTTGAACCAGAACCAATCACAAAGAAAGTGGCGCGAAGACAAAAACAAAAAAGGGTCCAAAACCAACATTTACTACAGTGGAAAAATACTGCAAAGCAGGTACACAGTGAGACCTTTATAGGTAATACATGTGTTAAACGAGTCAGAGACTTTGTAACATACAGATCGAAGCGGTAACCCACATTTTATCTGACTGTGTTGAGCGGACCTAAGAATATCAGTAGGAATAAAATGGGGCTGTACCACGGGAATCTCAGCTGCAAACTTTGTGATATAGAGATCAGGACCGTAACCCATATCCGACTGTGAGGCACTGAACTCGAGGAGACAAACAATATTCGGAGAGGCCGAGAAGTCTATGTGCAACCTGAAACATGTTGCGAACATCTAATGGACCTTTATCGTCTACTCGAAGGTACGGGGATAAATGTGTGGGTGGACTAAACGTGGAACTAGGTTGGGCTGCAGGGCTCCCGGCATGAGGAATAAAAACTGGATGATCATCATTGATCTGTAAGGTTGACAGCATTCAGTCTAGAATGCAATGGGAACGGGCATGGAGGAAACAACTCCCATAGTCATTTCAGAATCACAGATCTCATCACAAACTTGCTTATTGAATTGAGAAGTGACATCATGTTGGCCACAATTAACGACATTCAACTATACCGTTTCCAACTAAACTGGGATGGGTTGGAAGTATTCAGCCAGGAAGGAGCGTTGGTGTGGTACACAGACAAATCTAAGACTGACTTTGGAATAGCAGCTGGAGTACATGGTACTAAACCAAGGTGCCATTTACGCATCGTTAGGAAGTTTTGCATTTGTATTCTAGGCAAAAATCTACTCCGTCGACATGTGTTTGGAATTGGATATCAAAATGGGTCATAGATGCCAAAACATCCCTATACTCTCTAATAGTCAGGCAGCACTAAAATCTTTAGCATGTCCCCAGATCTGGTCTAGGCTGGTCTGGGACTGCTTACAAAAACTATAAACTTTGGCTAACAATAAAGTAACTCTTTAGTGGGCTCCGCGGCAGCAAACTCCTGGTTAAAAAACCCTCGAATACGCTGACTAACGAAATATTAAGCCTCAGCAGGGGCCATATAAGGAAAGTGGTGGGTTTACTCACCGGTCACTGTACCCTAAGGATGCACATGCATACAATCGGCATATATAGGTAGGAACATATCTGTCGGTTGTGCATGGAAGAGAAACACCCTCTCAGATTGTGATTGTGAAGCATTAACTCATTGAAGATATAGACTTCTAGGACTAGAGCACCCAAGGGAGAATTTCTCCAAGAAGGACCCTGTGAGAAGACAGCTGAGTCTGACGAAGGTTACTGGTCCTATAATATAAACGGCACAGCAAAGAGCACAAACAGCCTAAAGGCTAAGGTGCCCAATTTCTGACTGATGGTGTCAAACCAATTAATTGATCTGTAAAATATCACAATACGTATATTCGAAATATCAAATCCGCATATCTTAAGCTGTTCGATGTCAAATTCGTATAAAAAAAACTCGCATTACGATTTCAAGAATACAAATCTACAATTCTATACGATTTTCTCCCATATATGGGTCCCCGATTTGTAGAAATCTTACCGAAGTGATAAGCCCACAGTTCATTGGTGGATCCTCTCAGATCTTGATATCCACCATAAATTAGCATGGATCCGTTTGTTACTAACGCTGTATGTCCCCTACGTCCTTTTGGAGTAGCAACTCCTGGAACAAAATTTGTATTTGTTATTTCATTATGTCATTTATCATTTGTGAACGTAAACATTTGATGTAATAAATCTCGTCGGAGTTAACACGTACCTTTTTTGGTCTTTTTTTTCTTCCAGCTGTTTAATTTGATATCGTAAATCCACAATGGTGTTTCAGTGCCTGCTGAAAATCCCACTTCTCCACCGAAAATGTACAGACAATCTTTGTAAGCTACTGATGTGTGTTCCTGGAGACAAGGTAATTTATCACCCACCGGCTTTATTTGATGCCATTTTCCTGTGACTGCAACAAAAAAGGAAATTTGAGTACTTATATAATATGAGTCTTCAAATCGAGGAATAATATGAAAAGTTTCAGGAATGGAAATAGCATTCGTTTGACATCCTTTAATGACGTTTTCATTCAGTTGAACAAACTGAGATTTGCTAAAGTTCAATGTGTACACTGTACAGGGTGAGTTATGAGGAACTGCTTTTATTGAGACTTTTGTGGAGAATATCTAATAATCATTGAAAAGTATCTGCTTTCTTTGCTTAATGATATACAGGGTAACTACAATTGTGTTGAGAAAAAGTTTCAAAAGTGATGCGTTTCTATATTACTAAAACGTACGATTGTTTCCAAGTAATGGGAATTGGCATTTATATTTATTCGATACCACTACTAATAATCGGACATCGAATGACGGATCTATGGAAATTCACCTTAATAATATCTTTCCATTCGATTGGTAGCCAAAAAGCCATAATTTTGTTTATTTCCAAAAAAATAGTTTCAAGCAACATTTAATAACACAAAGTCTCGTAAATAACAAAAATGAACTGAGCCCACTGTGAGTTTTCCTGGGACAATTCAAGTATGTATGATCGTGAACCACGATACGGACAGAATATACTGGATTGGAATAGCTGCTGGACTTGATTAGAGTATTTATTTGAAACTATTTGATAATTTCAACATTTTACGTGTGCTTCTTCAAGTATAATGATGTACATTATCCACCAGTGAATAATAGGTGTGGATAATGAAAAGGTCACATGACACATATATTGCAGATTATTCATATGTAAAACTGATCCAACTTATCAAATAAAAATTTTCACCGTGACGAGGATTCGATTCCATGTCTAGAATTCCTCACTTCACCAAGTCACAGCCGTAAACCATTAGGCTATTAGGATATTGAATGTATAATATGTTCAATAATAAAGAAGTAATTATTAAAGTCTGTCTCAATGGAGTTGATAGTAAAGATCGGTGGGTTCGGACCATAAAATAGTTGTAAATCATAATTTCTTCCTTTTTCGAGACACCTGACCTTGCTCAGTGATATCAACTACTTTGAAACGAACATCAGTTTTTTGTAATAAACTGTTGTTCTAGTTCTAGTGTTCTAGTTTGACAAATGAAATTATACCTAAACAGGTAATTCATAGTAGTGGACAAAATATAGTATTCTTCTCGCATATAATGGCTATTACTTACTCAGGTGTTTATGTCACTCGCCTGTGGCTCGCGACATAAACGCACCACCGTGAATAATAGCCATTATTATATGCTTGTTGAATAATATACTATTTTTCGAAATATATTGACAACTAAAAATTTCATGACATTTTTTTCATATATGTATCGCGAGTGAATATAATTTAAAGCATGGCCCAACAAGTTCGGCTCCAGACTAAACACTTAACCTAGAACGTTCACAGTGGGTAGATCAAGTGGGTAGATCAAGACTTGAAATGATTTATGGTTTTTTATGTTTTCGGCTTTTCAATCCTCAACTATACTTTCGCTTAAAATAAAAAGTTACAGAAGTATAATAGTGAACGTAATACTTTTTATGCAGCTATCTAATCGTATATCCCCTTCAAGTTATATTGTGGACTATGACGGTATCGTATCGAATTACAGTCGAACAAAGAGCTGACAACTTAAAGTTCGCACAATATCTATCACGGCAAGTATACCTACACTTTTATTTTGGAAGAAAATAATTGTGAAATGGGAGGAATTATAAACAAAACTAAATTTAAAAAAATATGCAAGAGATATACAATTTCTACAAGAAATATTCATCTTCCATATTACGTGGAGTCTCATATAGGATCTAATATACATAAAATTAAATACAGGTTGCGGTACAAAAAGGGAAATATGATAAAAACTACTTGGAAGAGAGAGAAGAATAATTGTGGGCAGTCAGCTTTTGGCGTGTCAGATTGACTATCCCCACTATGGGAGTAGGTTCTATTCACAGGAATTGGGAGATTTTCAAATGACACAATAAGCAAATTAACTATTGCATCAGCCGAATGATCTTCAATATACCATTCCATGATTTGCACTTTCTCGCGGGCTAAGTATGTTATTGAAGGCATTGTGAATGTTTTAATTCCAATTACAATGACATCATTGGCGTAGCAAGGGGGGGACAGGGAGGCCTGGCCCCCCCTGATTTTCTCTGGTTCCCCCCGGAAAGATTTTAGTAAAGAAACTGCGTATGAAGAAAAAACATAGTAGCTGAACTTTTCATAGAATAATCTTATCCACTATGATCCATCTAGAAGAGGGTGCAATCCTCGCCTATTAAAATTGTTTGCTGGAAATTATCAAGTATCATTGGAATTTCCCTCATCGAAACGAAAAAAGCAAGTCAGTAGCAAGCTCGCTGATTTCGTCACCGAAACAACTGGAGGACTAGGTTTAATAGACGCCACATGCTCTAGAGCTGACATAGGAGTAATTGAGTATTGGAAGCCCAACATTTTACACCGAATTATTGATACTGTGAGAGGGTTTCTGAACAAAAGGTTCTCATCAGAAAGTATGGTGCTTGCCAATTCAGTGTATCATTTTTTTCAGTTAGATTTTGACAGTTCAGCGAAATTCATTGAGCGATACCGTGAAATTTTAAATATTAACACTTCTGCCCTAAAGGCAGTAATGACCGTTTTAAAAAATTGTATTCTCCAATTTAAGGAAACTGTTGGTCATGATTCTATCAAAAAATACCCAGCAGAAGCAGAAAAAACATATCCAAATGTTTATCATTTTTTGAAATTTGCGATTATTCTGCCTATTTCAAATGCGACGAATGAGAGGTCTTTTTCTGCCATGACGAGGATTTTTAACAGGTTGAGAACGACCATGACCCAAGACAGACATACAGATTTGTCTCTGTTATTCATAGAAAAAGATGTTGATGACGACTTTGGACAGGGTTGTAGATTCGTTCGGTCAACAACGAAGAAAA
This sequence comes from Galerucella pusilla, assembly GCA_910591695.1. Classification (NCBI taxonomy): domain Eukaryota; kingdom Metazoa; phylum Arthropoda; class Insecta; order Coleoptera; family Chrysomelidae; genus Galerucella; species Galerucella pusilla. Next base: position 7,897 of record CAJUYI010002459.1, read on the forward strand.
CTTCTCTTGTAGGTAATATTAATCGCTATGTTTATAAGTTAAAAAATGTATTAGTTGCTTTTGAAATATTAAAACCACTACTCACTATTATATCATATTTTTTTCACCATTCATTGAACAAACCTTTAAAAAATATTTTTTTTTAATACAACGTACACCTGGGGCCACGGCCCCCCCTGAAAACTGAAGCTAGCTACGCCGATGAATGACATACGCTACCAACGTGATCAACATTTGTAGCGAAGAGTTGAAGGAATAAAAGTTTGATTGTGAATTCTCTCTGTAGAGGAAACTGTTGCCGGATGAAAGTGTTTAGTTTTACCTAATAGTGAATAAGCTCGAAAAAAGTTTACAGTAACAAGACAAAAATTTCATTTGTACAAATTAATCTGCGCTTCTAGCAACAGCGGTTAAAATAGAGGGGCACTGAGCACACTTCCAGCTTTTTTGGTGGAAGGAACTAAACACGCCCATCGCTGACTGCTCACAATCATGCTCCTCTCTCTTTCAAGTAGTTTTGGAACTTTAGTTCTTTATGCCAGGTTATGTTTGAGCGACCAGGGGTCACGACGCAAAAGATCTGACCGTTACGCGTTACGTTACGAAACGTTATGTTACATTTCTTCGTTATGTGCCTTGCTTTTGCGTGCTTGTGCCTCCTTAGTCTCTCTCTCTCTCGTTTACGAAGCAGCGATTCATAATAATAAATATGCTCCTACCCGGATTTGAACCCGGGCCGCCCGCGTACAATGCAAGCATTCTAACCACTGAACCACCGATGCTATATTGAAATTCTATGCAAAGCTGGTATTCGCAGTGCTAGTGATCTACTTGAATTTGTTCGGATAAATTTTTACTATTATTTCCATAATTTGTTTTGCGCGATTAAGGGGTCTAGCACATTTACTTTTCGAAATACAGGGTGTTGAAATTTTGAAAGCTTGAAGGTTTTAATTCGATAACTTTAAAATGGATGGATAAATTGATTTGTCATTTGGCAGGTTGTTTTTAAATGTAAAAGGGCATATTTTGAAAGAAATTGTAGTTTGTGCAACTAGTGTGGATATGATGGCCATGTCGCACGAGGACGAAGTTTGAGCACGACGCCGTAGGCGGAGTGCTCAATCGTTCAAGTGCGATACAGACAATCCACACGAGTCGAGCAGCATATTTTTTCTACGATCCACTCAAGAAAAAATCTAGAAAATAAAAATTTCTATAAACTGTAATATACCTAACTTCAAATTAAAAATTTTACAATTCAATTTTATGTTTCCACTAATTTTGTGGTAAAGGTACAGTTCTTGAAATTTGTATAGGGCTACGGTTTCATTTTTGGAACTTTAGTTCTTTACGTCAGGTTATGTTTGAGTGATCGGGGGTCGCGACGCAAAAGATCTGACCGTTACGCGTTACGTTACGCTACGTTATGTTACGTTGCTTCGTTATGTGCCTTGCTTGCGTGCATGTGCCCTCTCCTTAGTCTCTCTCTCGTTTACGAAGCAGCGATTCATCTGCTCCGGCCGGGATTCGAACCCGGTCCGCCCGCGTGGAAGGCGAGCATTCTACCACTGAACCACCGATGCTATATTAAAATTCTATGCAAAGCTGGTATTCGCAGTGCTGGTGATATACTTGAATTTGTTCGGATAAATTTTTACTATTATTTCCATAATTTTTTTGCGCGATTGAACTTTTTTGTTTATTCACAGCATCGGTTGTCAAAATGACATGAGGATTAAGGGGTCTAGCACATTTATTTTTCGAAATACAGGGTGATGAAATTTTGAAAACTTGAATGTTTTGATTCGATAACTTTAAAATGGATGGATGAATTGATTTGACATTTGGCAGGTGTAAAATGGCATGTTTTGATAGAAATAGTAGTTTGTGCAACTAGTGTGGATATGATGGCCATATCGCACGAGGACAAAGTTTGAGCACGACGCCGTAGGCGGAGTGCTCAATCGTTCAAGTGCGATATGGACAATCCACACGAGTGAAACAGCATATTTTTTCTACGACCCACTTAAGAAAAAAATCTAGAAAATAAAAATTTCTATAAACTGTAATATAAATTCAAATTGAAAATGTAATAATTAAATTTCATGTTTCCACTAATTTTTTTGTGGTAAACGTACAGTTGTTGAATGTCCAATTTGTATAATGCTACGGTTTCCCTTTTTAAATATACGATGCTGTTATAAGTAGGTGTTGCCAGTCGGACTCCCTCATGAAGGGTACCGTACCATTATCTGTAATAATGAATATTCTGCTGAATATTTCAAACGTCTACCTGTTGTCGTTATTAATATCAAGCAGAATAATCATTTGAAAATAAAATTAACAATAAAAAAAAACTTCCTCACGGGGAATCGAACCCGGGTCTACCGCGTGAGAGTCCGGTATGCTTACTACTCTACCACCAAAGAATATGCAAATCGTTTATCTATAACGTCAAATGTATCACATAATTTTTGCTTAAAAGGAACTAAAGTTCCTACCGTGTGTCCCGCGACACGTTCTACCTTTTTTCCCATATTTTTCTCGTCGTACTTTGTAACGCGTTTTCCTTCTCGAGCGTTGCTGCTCGCGGCACGTCACACCTGACACCCTTGATACTCGGGCGCCAGATTTTTTTACGTGGTTCACTCCACGTCAAAAGTTCCGGATAGCCTCAGATGGAGGTTACGGAAAAATTACAGGGGTCGTGTTGATATTTAGAACTGAGAATATTTCAACCTAACTATAGAAGTAGTTTTCTATTGGTTAGGAGTGAGATCATTTAACAATGAAATGCGAAAAGAAAAAAAAACAATTTGGAATATTCTCTCTACCTCGCGGTATTAAATTTCTTCCGGATCATGCAACTACCTACGGATAATTCCACAATCCTACTAAAGTGCGGTGAACTGATAGAGAATGAATAAATCGGCGGGCGTAATTTCGGCCGGTAATCCCTTGGCCCACCTGCATCATAAATCAAGGGGTACCATTTATGACAGGGGTAATTTCGGCCGAGGGGTTGATGTTTACGATGAGATTAAAATATTGGTAATTACGCCTAATAGTTTCTGTAAAATATTAATTGTGTATTTATTTGGAAATACCTAATCCTGTGTACCTGTCGGAAATACCTTTAATTTACTTATCTCTTTATTCTAATAACTATGTTGTACCTACTTAAGATTATTCCTTTAAATGTATAAAATTCACAAATAACAGGTATAAAATTATTATAGCTAGTCAGTATTATAACTTATCTTGAAGCTACTAGTCGATAGAAAGCATAAAATATATTATTTGTATACGATGGCATCAGTTTCAGTAAATAAGAGTTCACGCGGTTGTGACTTACTAGTTGTAGAAAAGTTTCAGTTTTGTTAACAGGACGTATTAAAAAGTGGTGAAGTACGTTGGAGGTGTATAAAGAAAAATTTAAGATGTTTAGCCAAACTGTACACTGTTGGTGCGGAATACACAGTTACTAGAAGTGAATTAATCCACAACCACGAGTCCGATGAAACTACGTTGGAGAGAAAAATAGTGACGACTTCATGCAAGCGCAAAGCTGAGGAAGACATATCGGAGAAACCTTCAAAAATTATTAAAAGCGTTCTTTCAAATCATTTGCCAGAGAATTTGTCATCGATAGATGTCAGTCTAATAAGAAGAAATTTGTACAACAGCCGCCGTAAGCTCTTACCAGCCCTGCCTAAGGATATTCACGATGTACATTCTGTACTCGATAGTTATGGACCGAAAACCACAACAGGTGAAAATTTTTTGTTTATTAACAGCACAGCTGATAATATCATTGTTTTTTCTTGCCATACAAATATAATAAGTTTATGTAAAATGAAAGATTTTTACATGGATGGCACATTTTCTTATTGTACAAAATATTTTGATCAGTTATTTACCATCCATGGACTGGGAAATGGGCATTATGTTCCTCTTTTGTATTGTCTGTTGCCCAATAAGACCAGTGACACATATATGAGACTTTTTCTGTTGGTAAAATCTAAAATTTTTGAACTTTATAATATTGTTTTTGAACCGAAGGAGGTATTTGTGGATTTTGAAATCGCAATTCATAACTCATTAAAAGTTGTCTTTCCCAAAACCAAACTAAATGGTTGTAGATTCCACTTGCACCAGGCGTGGTATAGGAAAATACAATCATTAGGGTTAACCCAAATGTATAAAGATAAAAACTGCGAGGAAAGCAAATGGCTCATACTTTTGGGCTAACTTATTTAGATTCCTCTGAAGTTGAAGATTGTTTCATATTTGATCTCATGTCATACAAACCGGACCATAAACTTATAGATAAATACGCAGACTATTTATTAGAAAACTACATAGCGCCAGAATCTCATTTTCCACCAAATATATGGGCATATGAAAACCCATCAATTAAAAGAACCACAAATGCCTGCGAATCATTCCATTCGCACTTTAATTCTAGTTTTTATTCAAGTCACCCTTCTATATTTATTTTTATAGAAAAATTAAAAGATTGTCAGATCGATGCATATTTAAAAATAAAAAATTTAAATATTCCAGCAAAAATTAAAGACAAACAAGTAAAAAACAAACTAAAATTTATCGAAAACATGGTAAATATGCTTCGATATGACAATATTTCTAGAATTAATTTCGTTAAATCTGTATCACATCAAAACGTTTTTTAGAAATTTATAGTTTTCCTAAGTTATAGAAATAAAATGATGTAATAATTTTATTGAAATAAAGAAATATTTTAATATAAAGCATTCTGTTATTTTATTTGATTTGCGGCCGAAAATACCTATGAGATAAGGAAGCAACTTAAAACCTCCGGCCGAATTTACCTACCGGCTTTTAGTACCTGCCCTTTTTCCGGCCGAAATTACATCCGCCCAAATAAATAACAGTCGCCAAACGTTACCACAGTTTATTGATTTTCGCCCAAAATGTCACAATAAACAATTTTAAAGGAAGGTAATGTATTAGTATGATTACAACCGTGTTTAAGTAACTCAAATTTCACGAGATAAATAACAAAAATGTATATATAAGGAATGTGATATGGAGCGATAGCTTTTAATGCAATACAAAAAAAATAAAAGCTCATGCAGTGTTCATTAATTTTGGTTAGCAAGCGGGTGTAACCGGTAGCATTTACTAAGCAAGCTAATGCAAGAAAACTAAAGCTAATGCATATAACTAGGCAATTGAAGCAATCCCAAATCAGTGTTCCTTTCACCAGGTTCGGTTTCATATTCGAGCATTTGCTTTCTAAAAATAAATAATTTCCCCAATCGGTTTAGGTATTTCTCAAAATTTATTCGAATCGTCCTTACAACTCAACTCAACGGACTCACTAGGGATTAACTTCCAATTGAGAGCACAAGAAAAAAATAATTTCGCGGGATTCCAAGGAAAATATCAGACAAACCTGATCGTCAGCGATCACCTGATACTCTCCAAAGATGTTACTAGTTACACTTAAACACACCAGAACGTCTAAGTATGTTTGAGAGCAACTCAGAACAACGGTATGACTAAGGGAATTAATTTGAAGTATTTTTGGGAACGGTATTTTTCTAACGGAATAAGGACAGGAACGAAAATCTCTCGTGGAATATCAGATGAACCTGATCGTCAGCAAAAACCTGATAATCCCAGAAGATGTTAGGTACTAGTTACACTCAAACGCACCAGAACGTCCGAGAATGTTTGAGAGCAACTCAGAACAACAAAGGTTCAGGAGATGTTGGGGAAAAGGTGCAATAAGGTTCTGCAACAAGAATCACCGATTACGATCACAAAGTAATTTCGGAGAGGACCACTGATCAACAGTAATTCTTAAAATTTAATACAAGACCAGTTTGAAACTGTATACAGCTTTAAGCTTAAACAAAATTAAACTTGGAAATACGAATTATAATCATTTGTGACGAAAACGGTATCTCAGTAGAAAACTATATTTATTTTACTTGTTGAATCAGAACCAATTCAGTTTTTCAATTTCTACCAAAGAATCACCTTCACAAAATGTAATGACTGCAGGTTTGTTAAAATTAAAACAAAACTTGTCGGAGTGGCAGCATAACTGAAACGACTGAACTCTCTCACTGGTCGGTTTTCAAGTTCCTCATTTTTATTTTTCAAAATCCTTCTACCTATGTCCCATCCCTACTTTTTGATAGTCTGCGCGAATACCTATATCCCAAAAATGCTAAACTTCTACGCTGATTTGGAATCAATTATCGTCACCCAGAATATTTAGTTTTTTTTTTCTTTCCAAAATTAATGATACACTTCACAAAAGGTTCTTTTGACCAAAGTAAATGAAAATTCTAAATGTTTGAAATAAACTAATAATGTTTCACAGTGTTGCCTAGTTGAACATATTTTCAGGTGAATTAAATAAATTGAAACTTAAATGTAAGAATAATAACTGAAAATGTAACTTCGTTACACACCCCCTTTATTTACGAAAACAAAAAAAATTCTTGACGAAAGCACAGTTTTCGTCAAGAAATTTTTTTTTCATAAATTCCAAAATTGGAATCAAAATAATTTTTTTTTCTACCTAAAAGAATTAAAGTTTGACCACTTTTCACCAGACAGTCTTGCAGGATACACTTCCTAGGCTTGGTTAAGTAATTCGGTAGGGACATGTAGCTGGTCCATCTCTTCGGGCGACGTTCCTCCGGACATCAGAGTACTGACGAAGCACGCTAGTTGGAGTTGGCGCGCATTCGCGGAGATCATACTGGACTCCCATATCCCGAGAAGGACGGACTGGACTAGGGCGGCCGGTAAAGTGGGCCTGAACAGCAACGGACCTCTGAGCTACTTTGTCGTTGCATCGAGATGGCTTTCGGTGGGCGAGGTCGATACACGGACATTTTCGGGACATTCGTCCATAGCGGCCGCATCGGGAACAATATATAATAGCCTTTCGAGCACAATTGTTACGGCGATGGCCGACGATACCGCATCTCCAGGACAAATCATCCCTAATTATCACAAATAGCTCAGGTTCAAGGTGGCTACGTTTCCTTTCTCGTGGTGGAGAGACCCACTTTTGGTGTGGTCGCATGACTCGGTCCCTGGACGTCGATCGTCGAGTTATTTCGGGCCTGCTTCCATGCAATTGTTTGACGGAGGAAGGTTTCGGTTCGTCGGCTTTGTCCTCGGGTAAACTTTCAATATCGGACATCGTAATAACTTCAATCGAGTTTTCAGAATCCACATTTTCAGCGAAAGATCTGGAAACTATAAAGGCTATAGAGTTTGGCTCAACCGTTGTGGGTCAATTACAGAATATTACAAAAAAAAATTGTAAAGCCGAAAAAAACCGCATGAGAGATAAAACATAAATATCTACGTAAGTAGATGAACACTAATTTTCCCCCGAGTAGGGAGGAGGTAGCCATGAATTGTGGAGATTTCCATCACGCCCCTTCAGGCTTACTCGGCACCAATTGACGGAGTCCGCTTTCGGTGGCCGTGGTGCTTGAGCCTTGTCCACCCACGCTGTTGGCCAGGGTAGTGTCGGGGTATGGTTCTCTATGAACGCCCACAGTTCTCCCTCTAGCGACGGGGAGTCGGAGGTGTCCTTAACGGGACTCCGTGACGGTGGGGAAGTCGAGTCGTATGAGCTCCTGTAAGGGGCTTCGTCAATGAACGGTTGCGGAGCAGAAAAACTGAGGGCCTCGTCACTATGTGGCTGGAAAGACGACCATATTCCGGAAGAATATTGGGTGATGGTTTCCGAAACTTCTGCAGCGTTTGAAGCGGAATCTTTCCCGGTATGTACGGTGGTTCTCTCATAAAGGGTGCAGACCAGCACCTTATCGACGTGAACCCCCGGCCCTGGCGGTTCGGGGGAGGCAGGAGTCGCTCCTGGAATGTGAGGTGTAACCTCCATCAACTCGGCGTCTAGATTCATATCCCCGAAGTTTCCCATCGTGTTTACGGAGTCAAACCATTTCTCCTCAAACTGTTACAGTTTGAGGAGAAATAGCCAGTCTTCGTTGGGGTCGTAGTCCATATCCGGTGGGAGGGTTAAACTATTAGCTCCATGGGCTATGTCCTCGGATTCTTTGACTGGTGAGGGGCAGGGTGAGGTGGTCAGGTCTATGATTTCCCATTCATCTTTATTTGGGGCCTGATTCAGCCGACGGGCAGCTTCTTCAACTAAAGTAGTGCTCCGGAGCTCTTCTTCCTCTTCCAGTCTTCTGACGGCGAAAGGATAGGTAACAGGGAGCTTTCCCGCAGTGGACCGTCCTACCTCGGTCTCATCCTATGAAACTGGAATACATTTCAAATCTTTCATGTGCACCCGGCTATATCACTTGCCTTGGTCTTCTTACAAATCATCAACTACCAGCTTAATGACGCGAATTACTTTAAACGGACCAGAATATTTCGGAGCAAGTTTAGCGGCTACATGATCAACAGCGGGAGACAAGGTATGCTCCTTTTTCATGACTTTGTCTCCTATGGTACATCTCCAGTCACGTCGACGTAAGTTATAATATCGGCTCTGGTTGGTAAATGCTCTAGACAGATGTAAGCGTACGAGAAAACTCTTGCAATTTCTTCATTCGCTACGTTTACGGTTTTGAATCTACTTCGTCAGTACTTTCCAGTTCGGTATCCTTTCCCAGATCTTCTTCAGGGGCCTCTTCAAATTCTTTTCTCAACAATTTCGGTATTTCAGGTTCTCTTCCGAAGTTAAGGATAGCAGGTGAGAATCCAGTAGAGTTATGCCTTGAGTTATTCATTGCGAATTTCAGGTCAGCTAATATTATGTTTCAGTCTCGATGATCCTGTTCGCAATATTGCGCGATCATGATTTTCAAAGTGCGATTGGTTCGTTTAACCGGATGGGCTTGGGAGGTGTATGGGGGGTGGAGCGATGTCGGACTCCCAATCCTCTCAACATATCTTTGAACAGCTTGCTGTTGTACTGAGTCCCATTATCGGTAAGTACGGTACGGGGGCAGCCAAACATTGTCAGTACTTCATCATGAAAAACAGTGATTATGCTGAGTCTGCTGAGTCTGCATATTAAAAATCTACACGCCGGTGTGCAAACACTCTTATCAATAATGCGACTTGAGTATTGGCCCATTAATGGGAAAAACGTAGTGAAGGGTGTCATTAGATCGTGTGTACGGTGTTTCGAGCTGAACCACAAACCCAAGGATAATTTGATGGGAGGACTTCCTAAAGCAAGGGTAACTCAACCTTTACGAGCCTTTGCGCAACGTGGCATCGACTACGTAGGTCCAATTTTCATTAAGGAAAATACTTTGCGCAATTCGAGGGCAGTAAAAACCTATTTGTGAAATCCACAAAATTTTATTTACGTAGAGTACTTGGTACTGCCGCAGTTTCTTATGAGGAAATGTACGCCTCATTGACGCCTTATTGAAGGCGTGTCTCAATTCTCGTCCCCTCATTCCCATCTCCAATGATCCCACCGATCTCCTACCCTTAACTCCATCGCACTTCCCAATTGGAGATTCGTTGAAGGCACTTCCACAGTTGAATCTTTTAGACGTCAATGAAGGTCGTTTGTCTCGATATGATCGCCTACAGCAGTTACTCCAACAGTTTTGGAAACGTTGGTCTAGGGACTATTTGTCCCAGCTTCAAACCCGCAATAAGTGGAAAACCGTTAACAACAACCCCGTCATGGTTGGTTCGTTAGTAGTCCTGAAGGAAGATAATACATCATCCTCACACCGGCCCATGGCACGTATAGTGGCCTTACACCCCGGAGTTTATGGAATAACCAGAGTGGTCTCCGTAAGAACGGCATCAGGAAAGGTGCTAAAGAGAACTATTTCAAAATTATGTGTTTTGCCAGTGGACTGATATTTGTAACATTTATTTTAATAATTTTATTTGTTTCGCCTTTTTTATATGTCAAGTGTTCCAATTTAGTTAAGGTAATTTTAATTTGGTCTATTTCGAAAAATGACTTTTCAACGCGGCCGGCTGTTAAACTCTCTTTCAAAAATATTCTCGACGCCGTTGGTCGCCAGCCGATTGACTGCAGTGCTACCGGTGAGCGGAGGAAGGAGTCAGTAGGCAAGAAGCCGAGATGCAAACAACATCACATCACAATTTGTCAATTCACGAAAAATAATGTAGAGTAATTCTTATGAATAAATCAGTTTTTAATACAAACAGTTATTACACGAACCACAGGTCCTTCAAGTCAACAAATTTAAAGCGAACGTAACAAACCCATTCATATACAACAAAGACCTTTACTACCTCGTAAATATTCAACAAATGCTCAAGTTTTTGGAAAACCACGAAACGTATTTAAACGAAACCAAACACATGTGAATAATTTACCAAAACCTTAACCAATGTCTACAACATCCAGAAATGTTACGAGCAACTTTAGAGCCTCAAATAATAATATCAATAATTTTCCTCACAGAAACAATAACTACAGACCCCAATATAATTATAATTTTCGACAAAAACCAAATTACATAGCTGAAGAGCTATACAATAATAATTATGAAAGGGAAACTATGATTACAATGATTACGATGACTTTGAACCTGTAGAGAATAATATTTCTAACCCTGTAGAACGTGATTCAGAACAACACGAAAATTTTCGCAAAAAGCCTTCAAAATTCAAACAGAAATAGTAGAAACCAACACAGTCGCAAACAATCCTCTCCTCTACATAGCAATTGAACAACCTCAATTAAAACTTCTAATAGACACAGGGAGTAGTCGATCAATAATTAAACCAATAATTGCAGAAACATTTCATAAAAAAAATCTTCTATGATAATGTGGAAATAAAAACTTCCATTGGTAATAAAATAATAAATAGACAATTCTAGCATTTAAAGAATTTGATAGTAGGTAATAATAATATTAATTATATTTTGTTTAATTTTCACGACTTTTATGACGGAATTATAGGCTAACAAGATTTATTAAAAATGGGATTCAATATAGACTTACAAAATAGAAAATTAATCAATAATAGTACTACAATACCCATTAAATTTGGAAAATCAGGAGAAAATGATTTTAACATTAAAATAGGAACTTTAGAAAGAATTTTAAAGGAAATACCAATGACAATACGTAAAGGTGATGTAATAATAAATGAGATTGAATTAGGAAACCTAAAAATACCTGCAACTTTAACAAAATCTGAAAATGGACATGCAATCAAAGAATTAATTAATGAAACTAATGACCCGATAACAATAACTTTGAATAAACCAATTTCTGCTTCATTTTTTATTCTCTCTCAATATGAAATATTTAAATTCGAATATTTCAATCAAAATAAAAACTAAAATAATAAAATAGCTGATAAACTAGAAATCAATCAACTTGTGAGAACGGATCATATAAATCAAGACGAGAAAGACAATATCACTAATTTATGCAACAAATACTTCGATATATTCTATAAACCTGGAGATCCATTAACGTTCACTTCTAAAATGAAACACGAAATCGAAACAACAGATGAAGAACCTATACATGGCAAATCGTACAGATACCCATATATACATAAAGAGGAGGTAAAGAAACAAATAAATGGAATGCTTGATAAAAATATGACACGACCCTCTTCTAGTCCTTGGGGAAGTCTCATATGGATTGTCAAAAAAAGGTATTCTTTGGATAGAAGTAGGCGGAAAAATATTTTTCTTAAGACCGACCAGAAAATATACACTTTCTGGACAATTTTTCGTCCAGAAAATAATGTTTTGCCGATCAAGACCGGAAAATAGACACCAGGGACCGGAAAAAGCTTTTATTTACAACTATATTTGTAATGTCATTATTACTGACGTTTCAAAAGTCTGAAACTGACATATTACCTACTTTCACTTTCCACCCACGGGTGGGAAATTTTCCACCCGTGAGAGGATTTTTTTATTTTTTATTTTGAGAGATGATGTCTTTAAGTTTTTTAAATAAAAAGTTCATTTACATATTTGATTTTATTGAGACTTCTAACCAAAAAAAATTGTCTTATTTTGAATATTTCTATTTTTTTGGCAGAAATTGTGAAAAAAGAATCAAAATCAAAAAATTTCACCACAGCGGGAAATCGAACAACGCCAGCATCGGTTGTTAGTTTCCGAAAGTGTTCTGAAAATGGCGTACGACTTTTTTAAACATAATTGTTCATTTTGTTTATGGAACCAGACCGAATTTAAGAGGATTAAAAGTGCATTTGATCTTATTTTTCAACATCTTTCACAAATCTGTTATTATTTTTTGTGAACGCTATCTGCTAAAAAAGTAAGCTCGCATTCGACAGTTTTGTACAGGAATCCCTATGTCACAATTTTATAAATAACACAATAAATTTCAAGGCACAAAAAGTGATTTGAGAAAAATGTTTTTAAATTCCTTTTCCTAATTTTTTCAACTACATTGGTTTCATGAGAAAAAATATAGAAATAAAAATGCAAATTCACAATCTTAAGTTTTCCTAAACTTTTACTTTTCAATTTACGGTGTTGGTTGACAAATATGTGAATAAAAGTAGTGTGGTGGCCACACTCCCATATTTTGTTTATTAAGGCATAAACGGCACAACAATTTAAGTATAATAATATTTCGATATAATAAATTAAACAGATTTACCAAGTACTGGAATGGGAATGTTATAGTATATTACGTAACGTGTGCGGAAAGTGACATTTTTCACTCGAGTGGGAAGTATTGTCTCACGAGCGCAGCCGAGTGAGACAATCCCACGAGTGTGAAAAATCACTTTCGCACAAGTTATGTACACTATTTTTCCTACGACCACGCGATGTACCAAATTAGGCATGTATAATCTTGCTTTTTTATGTAGATGTGAGAGGTTTTACATATGTGTATTTGTAAATACTTTATATGGTTTTGATTACTTACCTTTGAAATTGGCCCAGGAAATTGTGATTTTTATGCAATGGAAAAAAGTACCTTTATAAAAAAGTTAGAATTAATATTTAACTTGTTGCCTACCTGTAGGAGATTGAAAGTATTAACTAGCTATTTTAAGGATTCATTGTTCAAATAATTGAAAACGGATATTTATTGTTTTAATAACATGAAAGTCCAATAAATGTCGATATAAACACATTTTATTTTGGAGAATAAATAAACTGTTGTGTATATTTCCTTAGCGCTTATTAGTATCTTGGACAAGAACCATAAGCTACAACAGTGGGATGGCCGAGCGGTCTAGGCATCCGTGGGCTCGATTTTTGACAAGCAGTAGGGTGGTTCGAGTCCGGGCTCGGTATTTTTTTTTAATTTTAAATGAAATAAATAGATTATATTATATTATTATATGGACAAATCAACTTAGGAAATAAGAATTTCACATATACATATTAATTTGCGGAGTAAAAAGACTAGCATTTCAACATTCAATTTGACAGCTTTTTTATCCGCACACGTACGGATAAGATTTTTTTCCGTACGCGTATGAATAAAGGTCACTTTCCATAGAACTAGTTTCATTGTTTAATTGCTAATCTGATGATATTAAGGAATTCCAGTAATTCAAAATGCGACGATATAGTTATTGTATTCAATTTGTGAATGTCGGTAAATAATGAGTTCATTGGGTTTTGTCCTAACTTTTCTTCATTAAATTTTATTATCATCCCTCTAAAGTAGATTTTCAATTTTTCCACCGTGTAACTTCAAATAAAAAATTGTAATGAAAAGCTGAACAGTACTTTTCTTTTCAAATCCTTAAGGTTGAATGAATACTATAATATCTCGTATTGATACGCACCTAAATTGTATTTCCAGAAATCCTTCGTGGGTAAATTCCCGTTTCTACCCCCAAGGATATAAACGTATTCTCCGATTAATGTTGAACTGTGCTTTGACCTCGCGGACGGCGCCGGATTTTTGACGTTATCAGGCGCCACACTGCTCCACATCTCACATCGAACCAAATTTTCCTCTTCTTCTTTCAGCTCTATATTCAACCTGAAACGAAATTCCTGTTAACTGAACTGGAAGAGTGTAAAGAAAAAAAGATAAGTATTGCTTCTACTATCCCGAAAACTTGAATTATTATCGAGAATTTTTTTGGAGACGCGAATTATTTGAAAACTCCACTGAAAAATTCGGAACCGAGAAAACATTCATGGAGATAATCCAAATTTGGTATCAAACTATATTTTTAAATAGAATTCTATCAGCGACATTCATTTTGCAGTATTTCTAATCAAGATTTTTTATTATGTACATCACTGTAGCGATTGGAGAAAAAACAATTATTCGGTGTGGATTAGTAGAATATTCCTGAGAAGTTTACTAAAATATCATCCATATCCTCAGTAGGTACTTGTCAAGAAAAAAAGCACTATTTAATTTTTTTTTTCATTCATGAATTCTGGATTTTGAAATCCAGATAAAATGAGCTTCAAAACTACAAAAGTTGATCGTATAATAGTTACTTATTTATGATATAAGTGCTAAAAGTGATATTTTATTTTTTGGGAAGGGAAGTTTGGAACACGACGCCATCATCAGTTAAATAAAATTATTTAACAGTTTAGAGATAGGATACTTTAGTGTTATTTTTGTTTTACTAAATATCAAAATACTTTACTTGTATTCTTTGAATTTGTGCAGTTGTAGAAAAAGTATAGTGTGCAGCATGTGGGAAAAGTACTTCTCTCACTTGTTGCACAATATACTATTCTCTACTACCGTGCGTAAAGTACGTACTTTACGCACGCTATGCTATACCTATTTATTATATAAGTGCTAAAAGTGATATTTTATTTTGTGAGAAGGGAAGTTTGGAACACGACGCCATCAATTCAAGCATGTATTATATCATACACTATTTTTTCTAAAAACATTGAAAGTCCAAATTAACGCATATTTTACATTAATCGTACATCGAGATTATCAGTTTTGAATCCAATTTCATCCAATCTATTCATGAAACAAGTTGGTAAGGTAAACAAAAACCGAATTTGTTGATTTGTCTTTGTTGGCAACTAACGTCAATAAATCACGAGTTATTCTTTCTCGTTTCTTCGTTTTTCGATGGAAAGTGATCAAGAAATAAGTAGTTTGTGCAACAAGTGTGGCTATGATGACCATATCGCACGAGGACGAAGTTTGAGCACGGCGCCGTAGGCGGAGTGCTTAGTCGTCCTAGTGCGATATGGACAATTCACACGAGTTAAACAGTATATTTTTTCTACGACATACTCAAAAAAAGTCTACAAAATAAACATTTGAATAAACTAATATAACTTTATAACTTCAAATTGAAAATTTTCAACAATTTTATTCATAGTTTTACCCATTACAATTTTGTGTTTCCACTGATTTTTTGTGATACACTTATACTTCTTAAATGTACAATTTATGTGTGTGGCAGATAAACGGTCAATTATAAATATCTCGAAAACCGAAGGTATCTGAATTATGAAAATTGGCATGAAGGGGTTTTGAATAATGAGCTATTCAATGAAAATATTGCCGTCATCATTCTACTTCCGGTTATACCGGAAGTTGCACATAACTTTGTAATTTTTAATAGAAGACCCTGTATATTTTCCAATTTCAGAAATATTCACGTTATTCTGAACATGCTTTGTTGATACTTCGCTATACCCATTTTGAACCGTTTTTGAGTTGTAATGTTTTTTATATGAAAATTACACTTTTATACCTACCATGTACATAAAATTGAATAAAGGTTTAAATTTCTCCGGAACCATTTACCACATACCGCTTTATCGTTTACACTGTGAAGTTGCCTTTTTTATTATACAGGGTGCTGTCAAAATTGGAATGAAAACGGAATCAACAATCTTTGCGTAACTCCTTTTTTTCAAACGGGACAACCTGTATGTAAATATTTATTTTAGAAGAATACGTTGCCCACTATCGATACGTAATATTTCCTATACATATCTCCTACAGTTTTGAAATAAACCAGCTTTCCACATTTTTGTCCCAAAAATTCAGTTTAACTAGTCGCCTATGGAATATTCTAACAAATAATGTCAGTTATTGTTAATGTTTAGTAGTCACCTTGTTGTATGCCGTTGTGTGAAAGGTATAATAATAGTTTGCCTTCAATTTTCTTAACAAAATAATAATGGCACATTTAGGATATACAAATGATGATTTTTTAAATTTATTCATGATTCACGGTGAGTTAAACAGAATAGTATCCAGAACTTACCATGTGTTTGCTGAGAGATATCCTGATACTATTCTCAGTGGTGGGTCTTCGAAGGAGGCTAAGGAGGCTCAGCCTCCTCAACAATTTATCCATTAAATAGCACCAGAAATATGTTGTTGATTATTCTTCATTTTATTTCACGTTTATCTGAAATTTTTTAATTTCACAGTAAATTCCCCGTTTTCACTACTTATTTTAGAATCTGACAACAGTGCCCTGAGGCAAGACTCCACATACATTTCTCTCAAAACACGTACTGCTCAACACAGTTGCCGTTTTTCTACCAGTCTTATTGGTAATACCGTGAAAAAAGCACAAATGGCAACACTCTCTGGAGGCTTAGCTTCCATCAGATGCGAGTATATACGAACCAATACGAAGTACAGAATACAGAATACGAGCTTGGGTTCGTGCGTGCTTGTTTTGTTTTAGAATTTTAGACGATTAGCGGGAATAATTGAGTTTTGTTTTTCTTGATACTTTTAAATTAGTCATTCTTTTTTTAATTTCTTGGGAAATTAAACCACAATATTTTTGAATTCTTTATTTCAACGTTTCGGTAGCGTTCCAGCTACCGTTGTCAAGAAAAAATAAGTAGAAATTAATTTTTTTATCCCTATCTGACACAACAGAAAAAATTTCCCAAGAAATTAAAAAAAGAATGAATAATATACCACAAGGAACATACAGAAGATTTTTAAATTAGTATTTGAACAAACTGATGTTATTTTTGAAATTTTACAACATAAATTCACTGATATAATTTATTCAAGAAAGTGTTTAAAGCATCTCATTGATAAAATTTCAAGTTTCCGTAATACAGAATTCCATTTTAATATTTTATTTGAAAATTTTCCAACTGATGGGGCTCCTCCAGCGAAAAGGAGGAAACCATATAATTTGGTAGACAAGAAATAACATTATAAACAACTTTTTTAGGAAATTTTAGAAACTAAGAGGTCAAATTGAGATTGGATTTTCCTATTTACATGAATTTTACAAGGTTTAACGACTTGACGGATAATAGCTTATTCGAATGTTTTGTCAAAAGAGTTTTCCAATACACTTTTAGATAATACAGTTCTGAAATATAATTTTTTTCATAAAATAGCAATGCATAATGAATTATGTGAACAAAAAAAAATTTTTGGCAAGAGAAACCTATACCTCCACGTTCGTTCTTGCTGGGCAACAATTAATTTTGTGACTGAAGTAGCTGCAGGTACGATCGCTGCGCAAAGGTTAAGCTAATTTGCTAAATAGAGTATATTTTTATGTCCAGAAGTTCACGAGCCGCCACTGACTATTCTGTTTTACTCACCGTGAATCATAATTAAAGTCAAGGGCGGGAAAGACACTTCACGCATGAATGAGGAACATTATTTTTTCCACGACCAAATATGCAAGAAATATATCAACCCCTTTTTCAAAAATCATTTCATTTCAACATACATATACAAAGCTTTAACCAAAAACTACTAATTATTATAAATATCAATCTTAAAAACTCAATTTTTTGCGTTCTGTAAATTTCTTGGAATTGCCATTCCAGCGGAGTTATTTGGTGTTAACTGGTAAGTAGATGACGTCAATGATGATGGCATCGGTTGCAGGTCGCATAAAGATGACGATCACGGTGACGGCAACGGTTTTAAGTAATTTGTACATGGAAGAATTTTATTTGATATATTTCGTATATATTTATTTACCTGTTGTAACAATAGTTATGACTCAAGAAGTAAAAAACTATCTAATAAGGTCAAAATTTGCATAATTTTACTTTCCTGCAATAGTGCGGGAAAGTGACACTTTCACAACTAAAATGCGTGCTGGAAAATGGGTTAAAATGCATAGTCGTAGAAAAATATTATTTCTCAGGGCACTTTGCCCATGCCACATACATCAATATGGAGAATTGACAAAAAATTAGTATGCTACTTTGATCTTGAATACCTACTTCAGTTGTCACAAAGCCGTCAGATTATATTACAAGTTTTTAAATTGTAAAAGATAGAAACAAGACATAAGTACTTATTTATAATATAAATTATATGGATACTGCCAATGGAGACAATTTTAATAATACGCGGCCAGAGATATTGGCAAAAACTGTAAAAGTTACGTACTTTACGCACGCTACGAAATGTGTAAAGTTTTACTTTCTTGCACTAGTGCCTAAAGTAAATTTGTTGAGTTTTTGGGGAGTAGGTGTATTGACATTTGAATATTTGAAATATGTTATTTCTATGGTTGTAGTTCACCAAATGACTGAAAAATCAAGAAATTCATTAGAATTTTGCTATAATCTTTAATAAAAAGTAGCGTAATAGTATATTACATTACGTGTGCGGAAAATAATATTTTTCACACGAGTGGGAAATAATGTAGTGCGACAATCACACGAGTGTGGAAAATCACTTTCGCACGAGTAATGTACAGTATTTTTCCTTCGATCACGCGATATTTCCACCAAATAATGTGTAATCCACATCTGACATATTAATACACAAAATGTTACAATTAAAGTCAACATAACTGATTTCAAAAAGTAACAATAACTATCATCAGTAACAAAAATTCAGGTAGTTGTCGGTAGGTTATTACAAATATCAATTGGTTGGATAATTATAAAAATTGAAAGTGAAATTATTATTTCTGCTTTTTATATATAGAGCTACCTATTAAGATGATTACATTTTCCGAATATTATAAAGTTGGTTTGGATTAGTTGGTACAGCATTGAACTGACGAAGAGTACGCGGGTTCGATTCTCGACCGCGTCCTAAACTTTTTTGAATCAAGAAAATTGGAAAATTCCACTTTCCAAATAGATCGCTCCAGATTTAGATATTACGTAGGTAAATCTAATCAAAAATTATATATTTGACAGATTGACACAGTGGTCAATCTTAACAAAAATTATACATTTGACTGATTATTCGCATGTGTGGAAAGTAATTCGCACGCTAGTTTTATACAAGCCACTTAACGAGGTACTGAAGAGTGCGGTATACGTTACTTTCCTATGTGATCGTAGGAAATAGTAATTTACGTTACAAAAACGGAAAGTAGTGTTTTTCAGGTCGAGACAAGCAGAATCCTGGAAGCTTGGTGAGACCTGAAAAACACAAATTTTCGGTTGCGTGACGTACAATAGACATACATAGACATACAATAGACATACATAGACATACAATAGACAGACACTTTGATATACATTCGATTCTTCACTTTACTTTTAATAACAAAGTGATTAACAGAACTTAAACCAGATAAAATAATAAGTTTGACATAAACGATAAATTAAAAATCAACGAACTGTCATCACTCGACAATATATCGAAACATTGTTACCATAGTAACGAAATCAAGGTAGATTGTATTATAGAAGAGCGATTGGAGAAATGAAAAAAAATGGACGTTAATAGCTATTTTCCTAACAAGTGCGAAAAGTGATACTTTCCCGTAGGCGACTGCAGTTGACCCGAACGACGCGGAGCGGAGTTCGGGCAAGCGGTCAAGGGCGGGAAAGACATTTTACGCATGAGTGAGGAACATTATTTTTCCTACGACCGTATATACAAAAAAGTAAACCAACCCATTTTTCAAAAGTTATTTCATTTCAAAATACATATACAAAACTTTAACCAAAAACTATTTTGCCACAATTGTTGCACTTTTCCCTCAAGTAGCGGTTTTATGTCGTCGTTCACTACCGTTTGCACTTCACTCGCGGTTTCACTAATTATTATTGCTTCTCGCGCATTACGATCGACCTCGTCATTTCCTTTTATTCCGATATGAGAAGGATGAAGGAGAAAGAAGAAGGAGTATTTGCACGATGCAATTTGATTGTTCAATGTGTGATAGTTCGGCTTTAATTTGGAGTGCTATTGGATGTGTGGGATAAAGTTGATTCATTGTGTGGATTGAGCTAAGCCAGTCTGTTAATGTGAGGGATCTTGGAATATTTTTTATTTTTATGTGGATGAGTGCTTGCTTTTTGATTCGATGAAAAATGGAGATCAACTCATTATCTACAAAAAAGGTCTCTTTAAATTTTTTCTGAGACTCAGTTTTCCCCAAAACGTTCCCTCCACTGGAATATTTTTTTCTCACGTAAAAGGGCAACCTAATAGCTATTGAATCCTGTGTCTCAGACCACTATTTAATATTTTTATTGAGAACCCAGGTCAAAGTTTTTTTCTTGGGTATATCTCGACTCTTACGAAATTCATTCTTATTTTAATGAATAATAGTAATTTACTCGGGCCTTTTCCGAAAATGGGCCCTTGAAAGTCATCAAACCAGCTCCAAAAAGTTGTTTGGTTTTTTTATTCGCATACTAATAAAAAGTAACTTTGTTTTCGTGTAAATTTTTTGGTATTTTTGGATTTTTGGAAAATTGTGGATTCAATTAAAAATCAAAAAATTATCAATCATCGTATCGGTTTCCAATATACATCACTGGAACGCTTGAAATGTCCTCATTCCAATGGTCTTTCCGATTTTTTCTGAATTTAGGAAATTGCTTACAGAGGTACAGTACGGGTTTTTTGTTTCAAGGATTTCTCGCGTTGCGGTTTATTTCTTGGAAGCTCATTGTTTCCATAGAAATTAAATTTTAATTAAGTATTATCCTAAAAAAAGAAATATATTTATTTTGTCATTAGTTTTAATTCAGGATAAGAAAGTGTTTCGGTGGCGTTGGAATCCCTCACTGTTTAAGGTCTAGAACAGAGCATAATCATCCTCTAGGGGCGAGTGTCTAAGCTCCCCCAAGTGTGATTCTCCCCGTTTTATGTCTATTCAAAGATTTATCCGTCATGTGTCGACGTATCGTTACACACTAACACAAGAAAAATGATCTTTCGATTATTCCACGTCATGTATGAACTTTCGACTCTGATGTGATGTTTTTATTTTGAAACCCCCTGGAAGATATTAAACCGTACAGAGTATACAAATTCATTAAACAGTTAAATAATGCAGAATCGACTTTGTTCTCTTAACTAGTAGTTTTTAAGGCAGAAGGTTCCACAAAAGTTCAAAAGTAATGTAGATGGATATAGATGATTTTCCAGATATCTTGCATATCCAAGGAACCACAAAACACTCGCCACATGTACACAAGTACCTAATGTTCTGGCTCCTGACTTGCAAGTACAATACTATCCATGTATGTATGAAAATAGTATATTGCAGACCAGAATAATTTTTACAATATTTCATTATTTCATAGAATTTTGAGACATTACTAAAATGTTTTTATTTCTCACTCTGTACATAA
The DNA here is from genome assembly GCA_910591695.1 of Galerucella pusilla. NCBI lineage: Eukaryota > Metazoa > Arthropoda > Insecta > Coleoptera > Chrysomelidae > Galerucella > Galerucella pusilla. The sequence goes on from CAJUYI010002459.1 coordinate 29,420, forward strand.
TGATATAATCTGCACCAATTGAATGATATTTACTAATATGAAGGTACATTGATGATATGAGCATAAAAAAATGCATCTGCCACTTTCAAATCCCGAGGAAATCATTAAAAAAAATTTACTGATTTTTAACTTGAACGCCCTGTATTTCAATATCTATCCATCAACGAACTTTGCGATTCTGCACATTCAATCAGTACATCGAATACTACAATATACTAAAAATTCAGACAATTTCACCGAGAACCATTTTACCTATAAAAAGTGCGGGGTCCTTTAATATTTTTTATCGAAGTGCCCGGTGAAGGTCGTCAAACGTTGGAAATATAAATAAAATGAAAATATTGTGTTTAAATTTCCCTACAAAACAAACAAAAACACGAAACTGAAATTCAGTATCAGCAATAATTTTGTATTCGAATGCTTACATTTTTCTCCGATTTTTTCACACCAATTCTTATAATTTCATTTTTTATTATAAAAACTTATTTTTATCGCCAATTTGCTACCAGAAAATAAGTCACTATCACCAAAAACATAAAAATACTGTTCCATATCACCTACACATCCTTTTTCACTTATAACAAACGTATCACAAACAAACACCTACTAACGAGTTAGTAAGGACAAAAGTCTTCGATAACTGTTCGATACTGAAGCCGGTGAATTTTGTTTACATAACAAAATGCAAGCTGTGACTGCAGATTCTACCAGTGAAGCAAATTTAATTAAAATTACTACCGCCCAGTACATCCTAAGCACTGCTATTAGAATTTATACCTACGCATTGTACGTTAGAATAGTGTAAACGCCACGTGCATACGACCATTTAGGAAGTTTAATGACCCAATCTTTATTACAAAAACTCGCTAGATACGTAGAATAATAATGAAAGTGTATCGAGGCGGGACTAATTGTATATGTTTGTGCAAAGAATTTTTTTAAAAGGAAATATTGTTTATGAATCTTAAAAATTATATTGTTATTAAGTAGCGAAATTTAATATAAAGAAATTATCCCAAAATACTAAACAATAAAAAAAATTTGCCACCTCGATATCATTTTAACCAAACTGCTTATTACATTTTTTCAAATGTCCTTACAGCAATGGAGTTTTGAGCCCCTTTTAGAAGCTCATTACTAATAAATTTCTAGAACTCACCCTAAAATGTCTTTTGTTTGAGATATATGTTTTGTCTTTCGTAATAAAATACATTTATCACGATCCTATTTTCTTTCTAAATAAGGGGGATGCTGCAGCTGTTGTCCACAGACATAGCACCTTTCTTATCTACATTTTACAAATTGTACTTTCACACATATCATATTTCACCACCAATGGTATCGAGGGAGGAAGAGCTAAGCTTAAAAAATAGATGCAACTCTATTTTAATACACCTCCAAGGAACAGAATGTCCAATGTAGAGGTGTCTAGGCTAGCTAGGAACTTCAAACCAAAAATCTAATCCTATAATGTATAATAATTGTGTGGGGGTGAGCAACAGAAATTGGGCGTATATTTGTCCTTCAAAAAGCAATCCATTCACATCATTTTCACATTAGATTACTATACATATAAATCTTGCAGACAGACATTCAAAAATAATAATATCATGACCTGCTACCTTTTCAAACTATCAACCTACACTTTTCTCAATAAAAATAAGTTTCAAATAAATAGTGACCTCCATAATTACAATACGAAAAATAAAAGTAATATTTTATCCACCTAAACAGATTCATACTCGGATTCATACGATCTCAACTAAAAAAGTCCCCAATGTATGCCGGAGGACAGTTACTTAATTTGCTCGATACCAGATTCTATCAAAGACATTTTAATAAATTCAAGACCAGTTTATTGTTTTTAACTGAAAATTATTTTCACTCTCGAGACGAATTTATTGGCTTGAATAATAACAACTAATCTTTAACACTTCAAATTTTAACAATATTTCATCAGTCTCGTAATTCTATTCTGTCAATACTTTGAATATTTTCCGTTTATTTTTTGTTAAGATAATTTTGTAGCTTAGTATTACTATTTATTAACTAACTGTACCTTATGTTCGTTCATTCTATATTTGTGACTTGTCTTTTGTCATCATGTAAATGATACAAAAAGACCAATTAATATATCTTCTGTATGTTCCTTGTGGTATATTATTCATTATTTTTTTAATTTTTTTGGAAATTAAACCACAATATTTTTAAATTCTTCACTTCAACGTTTCGG
>CAJUYI010002460.1:0-20272 GCA_910591695.1 Galerucella pusilla
AAAATATACAATGTGAGAAGGCACTGTTCTTCCCATTGAATGAAAAGTGAGTTTATAATAAAATTTAATTTTAGGTTTATTACTCAAATGTGTCTGAACAAATACCAAAGAATATTGCTGTTACATCTGCTAATGCCCAACCAACTAATGGAATAGTTTATGATAAAAAACCATTAAAAATAAACTTGCAAGCAGGTGAGTAATTAAAAACCTATATATGTAAAGATGTCTGACTGGTATCAAAGTTGGAAAATATTCAATTGTAGACTTTTACTTCCGACCTAGGTGGGGAAAGGTTGTACTACTATTTTTTAGAATAATATATAATTATTAATACCTTCATACCTATATTAGTTATAATAGAACATGTGTTTTTAGGTAAAAAATACTCTTGGTGTTTGTGTGGAAGAAGTAAAGCCCAACCATTTTGTGATGGAACTCACAGAATTGCTCAGCTTAAAATTATTCACAAGTAAGCGTTATACTAAATAAATGGTATTGTTTATAGGGCAAGTCCATGTCACATCATGCCCTGATGAATCTGATAATAAACAAATGTTCTTATTTCTTATTATATTTTTGAATTCCATTTTTTCTAGACCTGTGAGATTGGTAGTAGAAGAATCTAAAGAATATTGGCTATGTAACTGTAAACACACAAGTCATCGCCCATTTTGTGATGGAACACACAAATCTAAAGAAATACAAGATGGTTCCTCAACTATCAGGCAATGAAAAGTATTTTAGTGTGTAGATAATGTTATAATAAATTTTTTCCTAAGATATATGTTTCCAACTGATACTTATTATTTTATAATTACTATACCTATCCTTAATGCATAAAATGATATGGGACATATTATTTTTTCCTACTTGGTAAACAATGTACTTATGTACTGTTTCTTTATGACCACGGACCCCCTAGGCTTGTAAAGGCCTACTCGCCGGAGGCGCCTATAATTAGTAGATAACTTGCAATGTCGTCCTTATGTAGGGATTCATTATGTTGGCAATGTTGCCATCACAAGTTTTATCCCATTAATGGTGAATTTAAAAAGGGCATTGGAAATAAATTAGATAGGTGCAGTACAGGTCATCAAAAGAAAAACAAGCAATCATAGAATAATATTAAATTAGATTAATCATGTTGGCAAATATCTTGTAAGGAAGTTTACTATAATTCAATAATAATGTATCCAAAACTTCTTTGTTATTTCCCAACACCTTGATAAAATCACCATTTTCCACTATAGTTTATTTCAACAAGTACATAGAGTATTGAAATGCAATAATCCCCTAATTAACAGGAGTTTATCGGATATTACAGAGTTGTATTCATTATTGACCAAATATTTTACAATTATTTAATAGTTAATTTAGTAGTAATTATTGAAAAATAAATAAATTATAGCCAACATTATATGTAGGTGATCTGTGGCTACTATAGAATTTTTTCATTTCTTTACCCAATGTATCCTTTAATTTTAAGGGACATTGGAGATAGTCACGTTCGACGTGAATGTATTTAGTGTTGCCTACATCTACGATTGCTAGTCTTTCAAGTTTCTTTTTATAGTCGAATCATTTTGAAATTTGGCAAACGCGCAAAACTTACTGTCGGGCGTATAAAGAAAGTCGGTCGGTTTCACAGGGACGTGGCCGGTTTGATTTGTGATAGTGAATTTGTTTATATACTGTGTGTTTCTACACAGTATTCAGGGTTTTTCCTATCTGAGGTGAGGTACACAAAGCTCACTGCAACATTGTGAAATAGGTATAATATTTTTCAAATCGTATACATTCTCATTTCATTATCTAAGATGTCTTAAGCTTTTAAATAAGATAAATATTTATATTTCATTAATCTGGAGTCCTAGTTGATTTCCGGATTTAATTTATTGCAATTCGTATATAACAATAATTTATCTTTTTACCTAAAGCGTTATTTTTACAAGCGATTCAGTAAATCGTGTTTTTATACCCAACCTATAGCTATATAAAACATTTATTTCAGGATGATGCTCTCAAGGGTAGCAAGAACTAGGTTGAGCAACATTCCTAAGGTAAGAATTGCCCCTCGATTGATATTCTATTATAAATAAAACATCAATTTTTCTTTTAGGCGCTTTATTGTACAGAAGCACCAGCACCACCTAGAAATGTACTTGAAGAAGAGACTGTTAAATCTCATGAAAAATATACCAATGGTGTTATTAATGATAAGAAACCAATAAAACTCGAACTGCAATCAGGTATTTTTTAAAATTATATCTTAAATCCAGTATTTGGAACGAAAACAATTTTATTTTAATTAGGTATATTAGTCTATTTTCATGTTTTTAGTTGGCACTGGCGATAATTGGTATAATTATATTTAGTTCAAAAAAGAGTAAATTAATTTTTTATAAAAAGTTGAATTAACATTGTTTTAAAAAAAAATTTCCCAAAATCATAATGGCGGGTCGGGTTTTTTTTATCAAGGTTGAGGTAAATGTTTTTCCGCCGATACAGTCGTAATAAATGTCTGCTGCATCTGCACTATCAACCTTAAAAGCAAAGTCCGAATTACGTCATTCACCTAAATACATACAAGCGACTCCAGTGGCAGACTTGTAAATTTTTTAGGCCGGAAGAAAACTATTTTTTCAAGGTTTGCATTTTTTAAAATCCAATGTTGTCGTTGCTTTTTAAATATAATAATGATTGGGGATTTTTTTATTTGTATCAAATTATCAGTTAGTTAGAGTTAGAATTTAGCTGGTTAGATATGGGTTGTTACTAAAAGGAGTACATAAAAGAAATTATACTGAAAAGTGTCTGAAGACGAAAAATATGTGCCTTCAAAAATAATCGATTTTTAATTCGGTTATTGGTATGTAAAATGTAATTTCTGTACTTTCCAATTGATACAAAAAGGGACATTTTTGGTCATTAGTCTTAGTATTAATGCTATTGACACTGTCGTATTGATTGTATTCATATATCTTTAGCAAGTCTTAACATATGATTAATTTTTTTAGAGAAAGTATACTGGTGGTGTCTTTGTGGTCAAAGTAAAAATCAACCATTCTGTGATGGAACTCACTTGAATATCTTCAAATGGATCTGGCAAAGGTAAGTGTTTCAATCAACGTAAAGTCCACAAGAAGAGCACGGAATAAGTAATCACTTTGATTCAATTTCCATTATTTATTTCAAACACATAAAGGTGAAGTTTAAACCGAACTTCTATATATATGGAGCATATTATACAGGGTGAATCATAAGGAACTGTTCTACTCACTTGAGCATGAGCATTTTTATATTTTTTTGTGAATTTCCTAGTATATTGTAGATAAGGAAATTATATGTACTTTGAAATATATAATAGGCAAGTGTCCAGAGGTCAACTTCCTGTGAAGACAAAACAGTTTTAAAAAAATTGGGATGACTATTTAAAATTTCCAGTTTATTGTTAGTAAACGGAAAATGTAAAATATTAGGGACTTATAAAATGTAGAATTCATTAAAAATTGGTTACAAATATCTGGAAACATGAACCCACTATCACATTCAATGTATTCATTATTTCATTATCAGCAGAATTATAATGATATGTGATAAAGTTGTGTTAACTTTTATCATTTTCAAGTTGCAGAAAATTCAAAGCTTTGTGAATTTGTTATTGAAAACATTAAAATAGTAAAATTCCTTTAAACAAAGCCCATGATGGTTTATACTACTTGCATTTTGAACAAAAGGTCAGACACGAAATATTATTGGACTAATTGTATTTATTTGAAATGAAATGAAACCTTCCTTAGCCGCGTTGATCGATGTTTAGTAGCAGTGTTGCCAGACATTTTTCCTTGAATGTAGTATATGACTCATAATTTTAGCAGATTCGACAAAAATGTAGTATAGTTTCAATTGGATCTTGGAATACAAAAACCAAAGTAATATAAAAGTTACATTTTAAAAAAATTATCATCTTTTATATCTTGCTAACAAATAACAACAAAAATCCACTTTAAAAACATTCATTTTGGACTAAAACTGAAATACAAAAAAAATAAGTTAAGTAGAGTTGGGACGTAGACCTGTTGCACCAGAAACTTTTAGCAAAAAAAATAAGATCCTATGGAAGTAGAGAGGTAAATTAGCCTAATTTGTAAGGGCGAGTTGTACCAAACATCTAAACTCGGTTTAATAAAATGACTGATGTTTAGACTGATGTAATTGTTTATAATAAATACATCAATCAGCCACAGTCTAAACATCAGTTATCGTTAAACCGAGTTCAAGTGTTTGGTACAACTCGCCCTAAATGTAGTAAATAATACTAAAAAAGTGTAGTAGCGTACAAGACCCTTGAAGTTGTAGTAAATCTACTACAATTGTAGTGACTCTGGCAACACTGTTTAGTAGAGACAAAACCTATGGGTTAGCTTCATGGGCAGGGAGCCATCCATAAATTACGTCACGTGAATTTTAGGACTTTTCAACCCATCCCCCCGTCCTTGTCACAGGTTGTCACATTTTTAGAACCCCTCCCCCTGATGTAACGTCACACATTTTTCAATTTTATGCATGTATTTCAAAATAATCAGTAGAAAAATACCTAACTCCCTCCCCCCCCTTTAACGTGTGACGAAATTTATTGATGACCACCAGAAGATGAATTTTTATTACCGATTATTAATTTTATTGTAAAAATTTCCTTCAATAATAGGCGTATGATAAAATTTTTAACGGCGCTCAATTTATTTGTGAAAATTTCCATTTGCCATAGGCGTACCATAGAATTTTTTGAAAAGGATTAAGCGTTGTCATTTTTCTGTCATTATTATAGCCTACTTAACAATTATAAACCATCAGTTATATAATTTTATTTTAAAATGAGTTTTAAGGTATTTTTGAGAATGAATAGAAATTGTATTGTTATAAATTTTTGTTTACACATATTTACCAAAGGTAAATGAAAGATAACCTCATTTTTATACGAGTTAAATAAGTACTTTTCTTTTTTTTAATTTAATAACTTATTTCTTCATTGATATGAAGTACCTACATGGAGTTTTTTATCGATCTGATAATTTACTGATTATTTGTTAAACTTTCTTTGAACATGTTACATTTTTTATATGTACGATATACATTATCGCAATGAAAAGATTGCTTCGACTGATATAAACTTCAAATGACTTGTACATAAACGGAAGTCATATCTATACTTTGAAATACAGAGTGTTTAATTGGGAAAGACACAGAGACCTATTTTTACTCTATGCTTTTAGAAAACTGTCACTTTGGTCCACGAATATTGATGTGCCGTGTTTACACAGTTAAAAATTGAATTTAAACTACCCTAGTTGAGACGGATCAAATTCGAGTACCAAATTTTACTCCTTGGGTGTTTACACCGAAAGTAAAGTACACGTGACGTCATTTAGACTTGGGACTAAAAATTTGGTACGCCCGGTGTAAACGTACCTAATATAATGGTATCGGGAGAGTTTTTATTTTATTTTTTAGCTTCAAATGAAATCTGTTCAATGTATCTAGAGAAGCATCCTAAAAATTCAATTGAGTTTGTATGTTTACGAGTACAGACCAATAAAAAATGTGATTACAGGGTCGTACTTAAAAATACTCCTTCAATATGTTTCGAATATTTCGAACATCCTGTATATAAGGATGTGTATCTGGAAACTATTCAGTTCTACATTTAGAATAACAAGTTTAAAATACGAGAAATAAATTTATACTTCAAAAAACGGAGAGATTTTTATTAATTGACCTGCAAAGAAAGCAAGAAATTCTAACAGCATTGTCCAAACGAAGCAAGTCTAACATATTGCAGTATAAATTTATTTGTCTTGTTATTCTAAATGTAGAAGTGCATAGTTTCCGGATACATATCCTTATACAGGGTGTTCGAAATATTCGAAGCATATTGAATGAGTATTTGTAAGTACGGCCCTGTAATCACATTTTTTAGTGGTCTGTACTCGTAAACATACAAACTCAATTGAATTTCTAGGACGCTTCTCTAGATGCATTAAATTTATTTCATTTTAAGCTGAAAAATAAAAAAAACCTCTCCGATATCATTATTAACCCTCAAAACGTACATAAATTATTACTTTGACGGTAAATTTTTGGTAGTAAAATTGTCTGTGGAAAAATAAAAATGAAATAGTAGATTCGATTTTTTATACTCTTTTCAATTATACAAAGCAATTTGAAAAACATTTATATACAGGGTGTTGTTTTTGGAAAAAATTAGTTTTGAAATTTTTTGATAAGCCGGACCTGATCCTAAAGTGATCCCCATCTACAGTTAAAGTTGGGCCCTTTCCCAATGAAACACCCTGTATAATCAAATGGAAAATTAGAGTTTATTTAAAATTCAAAATCCGGTGGGGTACGTATCTAGAAATTTATTTCCAGTAAGCTCATATTTACAATACTTGCTCCATACAGCTCACTGTACACCATCTACAAGAAAAACTGGAAAAAACTTCACAGTTTTTGTCTTTCAAAAGTTAAGCTCACCTTCTGAGATGGTGCAAATTCAGACTACCCTCATTTACGACCAAATGAAGGTACGATTTCCAGCTTACTGCACATTAATTATTTGATAATATCTAATCTAATATACATTTTTGTTCAAGGCCCGTTAAATTCATGGTACCAGAAACTAAAGAATATTCGCTGTGTGTTTGTAAGCAAACTAAGAACCGTCCATTCTGTGATGGCACCCACAGGAAACCAGAAGTAACAGAAGCTAAGTCCCTCGTCGAGTTAAGAGCTTAAAGGATGTTATTCTATACAAATTTAGTATATATCTCGTTTTTGAATTGATTATTTCGGAAATATTTTTTTACACACTTTTCCAGCTATTTTAATATGAATACATTTAGTGATTGTCTTAAGTGCCTATTCTAATAACATGTGAAGACATTTTTATTTAGATTTAGCCAATATTTTAATATACACCTTTTTCGGAATAATCAATTTTTGTTAATACGTCGTTAAAACGGGTATTAAATGTTTCTGTCATTGTACGGCCTTTTGCCATTTAGGCATTTCAAATATAATAAATAAGCTTGTTAAATTTATATGATATTAATAAACATTTTAAATGCATCGTTTTGGTTATTATTAAATTTTTGTATACTTTGAGAAAATATGTGATATTAAACTATCTTTATAATATCTACAATAGAGAATAAAAACAACTTCAAACAATTCATCCATTCTCAGAAACAATGTATACAGTTTGGAACATCCAAATGGAATGAATTCACGATCACTGTACCCTATGCAAGAAAGAGAAGAAAACGGTCTCACACATCATGTGAAGCGCCATCTCATTGGGAATGAAGATTTAAGTTACTAAAAGAAGCATTTCTCCAAGAAGGACTTAGTGAAAAGACTGTTTAGCCTGATAAGGGCTACTGGTGTTTTCATATAAACAGTAAAATAACACAAAAACTGAGGTGTCATACAATTACTAAATACAAAACTGTTGAGTGTGCTAATTGAACTTAAGCAGCTCAATGTGGTGATGAGATTGATAACCAAAGCCATCTGCAGATTCTGTCAATCAGAAGAAAAATGGCACAACACATTCTACACCAGCGATATGTGCTGACAAATATGCAGTTCTTTGCACTATGTGTGACTAGTAATAGAAGAGAATAAATCTGAGAAGGTTGCAGTAACCTCATCAGATCTATGTAATATGCAGAATAGGTAGGTAGGTACTTACTTTTGATGAAGTATTTTTAAGCAAAAGCACAAATAATGTGACATTAATTGAAAATGTAACAATCTTCTTAAACTTTTAATTAACTTGCAACATACAACTAAATTTTAAGTATAACCTATCTATAGAGAATTACTGTTACGTTTTACTACCAGCTTGATCAGACTGCTTATTTCCATTGGGTTGTGCTGTCGATAATTCATGGTCCAGTCTTTCTTTCGCTCTAACAAGTTTGGACTGTAAGTATAACGATGTTTTCTCATTTGCCTTAAACAGGTTTTGATATTTTTCTTCGACTTCTGATTTTGTTAAATCACTTATATTTAATATTTGTTTAGCTTCCTCGAGAGATAATCCTAATTTTTGATTCGCTACTCGTTCAGTTCTTGTTTTAGTGTTTCCTAATCTTTGAGCTGCTTGTTGGGATGCTTCTATCTCTTGTTTCACAGCTCTTGCGAAAGCTCTCGCTACAACCTGTGAGCCAGCAATTATTAATTGCGCTATATACCTTGCCATTATTCTAGGATTTGACTAGTTATGTTTTTCTTTATAAAATATTTAAATAAAGTTTCAGGTCATAACCTTCAAATTTTGACAGTTGAAAAATTTACCATAACCTCACACAGTTGCTCAGGAAACCAGCCTTTCAAACTAAAATTCACTGCATACAATAGAACCACAGAGTTCTGTGAATGTGTGAATCGGAGATGACATGTCATGTCCATCAGTGGACTTCTAATATCTGTGGCTATTAGACCTGTGGTAAGTTATTTGAAATCTGTTACCATTTATTAAACTCACACTTTATCAAACAAAATTGTAGTTTATGAACGTTAATCACTTTATTTTAATTTTCAATGCAATATTTAATTCAGTCCTCATAACAGATACGTCATTTACTTCGAATTAATCTTGGCTGGAATGTTTTTGTTGAAGGCCTGAATTTTTCAGCTGCAGAAGAAGAAGTGCTACAATCACAGGCGCGGAAATTTCAAATTTTCTTTTGCGTCTTCCAGTTATTGAGAAAAATGCAATATGTTATTTGTACTCGTTATCCTTTTTATTCATTACATTATAAGCCGATTAAAAAAAAGTCTAATACAGGAATAGGGATAGGTATTTATAAAATATTCTGCTCCTTATTTGGCATAAGAAAGATAGATACACTTATGGTTTTAAATGAAACTAACTGTTTCTAAATGACTCCACAATATATTTGTAAAAATGTGTAAATTGCATTTTTACAAATATATTGTGGAGTCATTTAGAAACAGTTAGTTTCATTTAAAACGATATGATGAGTAGATTCCACGAAGTGAGGGTTTATACGCAGTTAACTCAATACACTTGTTACTTGTGGTAGTGGATTAGTTCAGTGACCACAATAATTATCGTTATAGTCACTAATTAGATCAAATTCGTTTTATTTATTTAATATTTATTAATAACTTTTATCGTTCTCTTTCCCAGAGTCGCACAAAAACGGTAATGTACGTAAGAAGTGGAGGTATCACTTTATTCTCTCTCGGACGGTAAAATCAACACATAAGAAATAATATTCTTGCTATTTTAGAAATGAGAAATTTATGAATGAATAAGTAAAAAAACGTGGTAAATATCTAAAGAAAACTATAAACGGAGTAGGATTTGAAACATAACAAAATATTAACGCAAGTCATAATCGTGATATCCACTATCTCTGGTATAATTGCAAGTCATTTGCATGCGCGTGACACAATCTTCCTATACTTACTGAGGAATTTGGCAATTTATTATTTTAGCTATTTTACAGTAAAAGACTCAATAAATAATACCTTTTTAGAATGGATTGTAGGTGTACATATAGAAAACTTACTACACCTCTACCAACAACGTACGTTGGTGCAAACTATTTGGAATACAGAGGTAACATAGATAAGTGAAATGCAAATAAATATAAGTATAGGTATTATATTAGAGGTACACGACAGGTTTGTCATATATATGTTCACATAATTAACAAAAGTGTAATGAGGGCGATTAACAATAGATATTTTATAGGAACAAAGCCAGAGGCATTTTTACCTTTGAGATTGTTAATCGCTGTTTCAATACACGTGTACTACTCTGTATTCTGTATAAAAATATATCGTATTTCAAATATTTTCTTAACGCTTCGTGTATATTATGTACTTTACAGTGAAGATAAATAATACAGCTAATATTTATTATACATATTTTTAAACCCGTATTTTATATAAAGATACGTCCATGTTTCATTTATATAGAATTATCATCTGATTTCAACTCAATTGTAATTTAATAGCCTGGTTTCTTCTGTAAGATATTTGAATATTATGACCATAATCATAACAATAATACACAGGAAGTCTCGTGTTTAATATAATTTTGTTGAGTAGGAGCAGTAATAAAAGTAAATTTCCATTTTGATAATTTGTTCTCTTCTTCTCTATCCAGCCATCATTCCTTACCCTTCACTCTAAAAATTAAGCTCCTGCACATGGGCATTGAATTGAGTTATCAGTCATAACAGTCATTATATCCGTGTCCGTGATCTCTAGTTCAAGTTGTTTAGCTAAGTAAGAGTTTATCTCGAAGATAATAGCATTTAGAAAATAAACTGTGATTAAATTGTGTCTTTCGCTCTTAGATTGTTAAACGAAGCACAACGGTTATTTTAACATGGAGCAGCTAGGAGATGGGTGGTTTAGTGAAATTTCTGATCTATGGCCAGGGCAATGTTTTTCTTTGAAAGTAAAAGAAGTTTTGTATAAGGATAAGTCTGATTTTCAAGATATTCTGATATTTAATTCGTAAGTATTTAAAAATGAATCTCTAGACTGTTTCATCATTAAGTAATTTATATTTTACATCCATTATTGAATATGTAAAATATGTAACATAATTAGTGAAGGGATAAAAAGTGACCACTCAACTACTTTAGTTTTTTTTGTCACATTCATACTGGTTCCTCTCAACACATTCAAAAAACAATTATCAGAATATTGCTAAAAAAATCAGTTTGTTTTTTCAAATTATTTTTTTTCAGACAAATAAAAATTATGTTTTTCTACAAGATATAAGTACAATTAATTATTTTTTCAATAGATATATTAAGGGCATGAAATTTCTTGAATAAAACAATGTACATTTTGACTTTTTTGAATCAATTCAGAAACTTCATGATCTGATGGATCAAAGGCAAACACTTAGCCAAGTAATCTCTACATAATGGGGAGTCCTACTCATTATATCATTATCCATATCAAGTTTAGTACTCAGTGGATTTTTAAACAAGGCCAACTTCATAACAATTCAGTTATTTCACACTTGTGCCCTTAGAATTTGGGGGGAAAGTTTCGGCAGTGTTTATAGCAACTATATACCTATACCTTGAATCAGATTCAAATTCAGATTGCTATATAAGTAGGTGAATATTTAACTTTTGTAATTCTTTCAAGGACAAACAATGGTACTGTTTTGGCTTTAGATGGAATCATACAATGTACAGAGAAAGATGAATTCTCATACCAAGAGATGTTAACATTCCTGTCATTATGTGCTCATGAAAATCCTCAAAGGGTCCTTATTGTTGGAGGTGGAGATGGAGGTGTTGCTAGAGAGGTCCAAAAGCACCCACTTGTAAAGGAAATTGTACAGGTAAGTAAGTCAGCAAATGCCGTAGATTGTAAATGCAAGTTCCTATTTAAACTAAAAAATCCTACACATTATTAAGAATGTTTTTGAATTATTTATCAATTTATAATTTAGGTCAGATCAACTGTGTTTACTATTTGGACTTAATTGGTTGTGCAACATTTATCTAAAAATTAATAAATTAAAATGACAAGTATACCTATAAATGTTGATTTTATTCTAGTTTGATTTTTTTTAAATTGATAATTATAAATCAAGCGTGAATAATGCAGTTTTGATATAATTTAAGGTTGAAATTGATGGCAAAGTAGTTGAAGCCAGCAAAAAATATCTCCCATTTATGGCAAAAGGATTTGATTCTCCCAAGTTAACTTTGAAGATCTGTGATGGATTTGAATACATGAAGAACCACAAAAATGAATTTGATGTTATTATTACTGACTCTTCCGATCCTATTGGACCCGCTGTGAATCTCTTCACTGAATCTTACTACAAACTTCTAAAGGAAGCTCTTAAACCAAATGGTTTGTTAACATATTATTTTAAATAGTTGATCATTTTACATGCTTGTTTGGCATGGTCTTTATATTTTATTGAAATTAATTCTTTTTTTAGGTGTCATCAGTTGCCAAGCTGGTACTGTCTGGTCTGATCTTCCACATGTTAAGAAAACTGTTGCCAACTGCAAACAGCACTTTTCTACTGTCAAATACGCTTATTCTAGCGTACCCAGCTATCCCGATGGACAAATAGGTTACCTAGTTGCAACATCTGATAAGAACAATGAATTAAAAACTCCAAAGTTTAAGTTTACCAAACAACAGCTCGATGAATTGAAATTCAATTTTTATAATGATGAAATCCACACGGCAGCTTTCGTTTTGCCCAATTTTGTTAAAAGAGAATTAGAATAAAATGAATTTGTTCCATTTGTCCAATTGTTTTTGTATAAACTTCCTATCCTCGAGTTGTATTGATAGGTATATATACCTGCAACTATGTGAATGAAGGTTTCATCCCTATCTTTGGTAGGACATGTACTTTTTCATTTCCTTCCAATCCAGTGTGTCCTGGAACACACAGCCTGTGTCTATTATCTTTGAACATACAGTGTAAGATGACGATGTTGCTCTCGCCTATTTCAGTTAGTTATCATAGGCATTTTAAAACAAATATTTTGAAAAATTCACTATTAATGACATGCAAGTTAATTCGGTTTATTTAAAACAAAATAGCAAACTTTATTGCAGGTATTCCACACACACAGATTCATTAGAATGGTATTCATAATTATGTGCCTTTTCATACCTTGGAATTTGGGAACTCCGGCACTGATTAGTGTTTTCCTGTAAACAGATATTGGGAAATTCCCACGTCTGTGGAAATTCCAGATTTAGGTTGATGGTTGAATCGATGACGCATGTGGTTTCAGAGAGAAAACAATCGATTTATTACTCTAGTCAACGATGTCTCTGACGATATGTATCAGCTGGTAGAATATCAGTAATAATAAATTATTATTCTCAATGTTTCTTTTAAATGAAAAAAAACATAAATCTTTCGAAGTTCTTTAGGTGAGTTTGATAATTTTTTTGAAATTTTATGAAAATATTAGATATTAAATTTATAAAATCGAAACATCAACCATATTTTAATCGAGTGAAGAATTTTGTGTCATCGTGACCATAAGTTTCGATTCGTTTCGTTACGTATGTCTCTTATCTATGGTTGCATTCATTTTCTTAACCACAATTTAAACAGTCCGAAATTAAATTGTTGGGAGTGTTAGGTGAGTATTTGATTTTTTTTTAAATATTAGTAAAGTAATAATAATTTATGTGCTAATTATTTTTTTGTACCTAATAAAGAGGGTTTTAATACGCCTCATATTTCGGTGTTTTTGATCGTCAAAGATTAATATATACAATGTAAAAATTTCAAATTTACTATCTTTTTACATGAAAATTGCAACAAAATCAAAAATGATAACTGGAGCTCTTGTTTAGAAATGAATTCAATAGGACGCATTTTTGGGGCAGTAAATATCAAGTATCCATGTTACCTATTTACTTAAAATTCATGGCCAAGCATGAAAGTTAACCTCTGTCTACTCTGATAAAAAAAAGTAGTAGATAAAGGTGTATTGTATTCTTTGGTAGCAGGTGAATCAAACCTGTTTTTAATTCATTGTTTTAAGCAAAATAGTCAGGACTTTTTTGTATCAAATACTTATTACACATTTTTTCATTGTATCTTTGAATGTTTTATTATCTCACTTACTGCATAAAATCCATTAACTCTCGGCCCAATGGTGATGTCATCTTTTTGTATTTTGATATTTTTTTAGAAAAGCAGTGGACAAATATATTATGACATCTCAATTTTTAGATTCAAGAATGCTAAGAGATATTTGAACCATATTTCCTGACAATCTCTATCCAAGCCATTCATTTTAATAAAAAAGAAATAAGCAAAACTTAAATTTAGCTTTTTACTGATTGTTTACTGGACCTTTGTGTGATTGAAAGTTGTTGACAAATTGAGAAAAACATGAAATGTTTGATGTTTGAATATGATAATTATGTTCTGGAAATTAGACAATATTGTGAAAAAATGTTTTTCCATATAAATATATATAGATTACAAAAAAAACCATAATTAGAGTCATAATGTCAAAAGCAATTTTGATAACAAAGGGAATCAACAAGCTATCTATACTGTCAACAATATTCACATTTAAAAACTGAACCCAATATACTAAAGATAATTTGATCATCCAAAAAATATACCAGTTATATTGGAAAAAATTAGTTCTTCTTCCCATTTTTGATCATTGAACTATTAAAACAATAGAAACCTTTCCAAATCTATCTTGGTCCTCCAGCCTAACTCTTTTTATGTAGCCACTCTACCTGAGACTGAACATCTCATTTCTTGCCAGTTAACACATTAGATAACCAGGTAGACAACAAATTCTCAACATTAGTGGAGCGTGATGGCTATTATAACTGTCTGTTTCTAATAACTATAGATTAATAAATAATTTTTTTCAGAACTTTTTAAAAAGATGATGTTATCAAGGGTAGCAAGGAATACTCTGAGTAATTTGCCAAAGGTAAATTAATGCATTTTTCTTCTAATATAGGAAGCTACTATGTTTTTTCTCTTCCAGGTATGTTACTCTACTGAACCTATAGGACCCCCTAAGAATGTTCTTATAGAACAAACTATAAAATCCCATGAGAAGTATACTAATGGAATTATTCATGATAAAAAACCAATAAAGGTGCTATTAAAAGCAGGTAATTATACTTTTAAATAATTAAGGTTCTAGTGGAGAGACTCTTCAAACCTCAATCTTATGATAATGATAAGAGTAAAAAATATTATAAATGAAAAAAAAAAAACTGTAATTTGTTCTGGCGATGCATTTATACAGTAAATGCAAGATGTCTGCTAAAGCTGCTGTTGGGTACTTGAAATTCATGGGAAATACATCTTTATCATCATAATAATATGGAAAATATCATATTGGTTTTAAACCTGTTTTTGATAATTATCATATTTAAACATTTTTTAGATAAAAACTACTGGTGGTGTCTCTGTGGGCATAGTAGCAACCAACCCTATTGTAATGGAAGTCACTTGAATATCTTCAAATGGATTAAACAAAGGTGAGTTTTAGAAGTGTTTCTACCCTCATACTTCATGTAAAGCTCTAATACCTTATATACTGTGAATAATAAGTTTTGAAATTTCATATTGTTCTCATTTTGCAATCCAAGTTAAGAACAGCATGTCATAGTTTACTTATTTTCATTTTTTCCCATTAAAGTAGGTTAGTTAATTTGGTATTATTAGGAGAATCCTTTATTTTATAGTCGGTTTTTAGCTGAAGGTCAGACAAAAATAAACACAGTCGTCGCATCGACGGCTATGCAAGCAGTCGATTCGAAGTATATTATTATAATTTTCCCAGAATCGACCACATTCAAATGGTTTTCGACAGGGGCGTCTGATTCTTATAAAATAAGAACCTTTTAGTCCAGTAATTTAAGGCAATCTGCAGAAACATTTCTAGTGAGCTGAATTTTTTGTATAAACCTTCATTAGAGTGTTGTAATGAAGATGTGAAAAATCGACATCGATATCGAGCCGGCTAAAAAAGTTATGAAGGTCAAAAGGTCACGAAAATATCGCAAATATCTCGCGACCTATTGCTCGAAGGTCAATAGCATCCAGTATAAACATTGTTCCTAGTAAAATTATCTACAAAACATGTCTCTTGCATTTTTCTGTTAAATCAACCGTTTTTGGAGTAGAGCGCTGCGAAAGCGACTAGAATGCACTCACATACGCTATTGCATACCGTACACCAATGTGTTGCGAGACCTGCCCCTTTATGCCTGCTACTGCCTGTCGGACTGTGTTTAGTTCAGTTAAAAATTATTTCTTGTGCGTTAAACACGTTATTTTAGGTATTTTCTGCTTTTGAACAGTTTTTATCATGAGTGATAAATGTTTTATATGCAATGAATTATTATCGGATGGTGATGTTGTAGAAGTTGGGCGTGGTCTACAAACATTGAAAAATGCTAGTGTTGCTAGCTGTCGAAGTTGAAAAATACTATTGCCAATATCGACTTTATTACCACCAGCACCCGATGATCTACTGAACACCATCTCTTGCAATTGTACGAAAGGTTGTGTTCGCAAATGTGGATGCAACGAAATTGGGTTGAGATGTTTCTAAACTTTGTGAACATTGCCGTGGTCAGTAATGCTTAAACGCAGAGTCAACAAATGATGAAAATAATGAAGATTTATATGTCAATCTAGAAATGAGTCCACTCGACGTTTTGTCAGTAACTATTACAGATAGAGAAGCTGAATATATCGACAATGAATAAAAAAAAAAGGTAGAACGTGTCGCGGGACACACGGTAGAAACTTTAGTTCCTTTTAAGCAAAAATTATGTAATACATCTTATACATCTGACGTTATAGATAAACAATTTGCATATTCCTCGGTGGTCGAGAAGTAAGCAAACCAGACTCTCACGCGGTAGAACCGGGTTCGATTCCCCGTGAAGAAGTTTTTTTTAATTGTTAATTTTATTTTTAAATAATTATTCTGCTTGATATTAATAACGACAACAGGTAGACGTTTGAAATATTTAGCAGAATATTCATTATTATAGATAATGGTACGGTACCCTTCATGAGGGAGTCCGACTGGCAACATCTACTTATAACAGCATCGTAACATAAAATTGAATTGTTAAATTTTCAATTTGAAGTTATATTACAGTTTTTAGAAATTTTTATTTTCCAGATATTTTCTTAAGTGAGTCGTAGAATAAATACGCTTTTCGACTCGTGTGGATTGTCCATATCGCACTTGAACGATTGAGCACTCTGCCTACGGCGTCGTGCTCAAACTTCGTCCTCGTGCGATATGGCCATCATATCCACACTAGTTGCACAAACTACTATTTCTATCAAAATATGCCCTTTTACATTTAAAAACAACCTGCCAAATGTCAAATCAATTTATCCATCCATTTTATAGTTATCGAATTAAAACATTCAAGTTTTCAAAATTCCAACACCCTGTATTTCGAAAAGTAAATGTGCTAGACCCTTTAATCCTCTTATCATTTTGTCCAATTTTACGAGAGGAATCTACATGCAAACGTTGTAATTACCCTTAACGTTCGAGATGCTTACACCATTTTTTGCGCGATCGTATTGAAATAAATTCTGAATAAAATAATTTAAATTTCGAAACGAAATGTCAAAAGTGACATTTATACTTCTCGATCAGTTTAAAATAAATTTTGCATAACACAACCTACCGTCCTGACAACCGATGCTGTAAATAAACAAAAAAGATCAATCGCGCAAAAAAAATTATGGAAATAATAGTAAAAATTTCTCCGAACAAATTCAAGTAGATCGCCAGCACTGCGAATACCAGCTTTGCATAGAATTTTAATGTAGCATCGGTGGTTCAGTGGTAGAATGCTCGCCTTCCACGTGGGCGACCCGGGTTCGATTCCCGGCCGAAGCATATGAATCGCTGCTTAGTAAACGAGAGAGAGAGAGACTCAGGAGATAGCACACTCACGCAAGCAAGGCACATAACGAAGCAACGTAACGTAACGATCAGATCTTTTGCCTCGCGACCCCCGGTTGCTCAAACCTAACCTGACGTAAAGAACTGAAGTTCCAAAAATTTATATACTTACTAAAGTTTTTTTTTGTACTATTCACAATTCCAATGAAAAATTATTTATTCTTGAACAAGAAAACTTTTATTGAATATCATAGACTATGCCTACGGGGAAAACCATGTAAAAAAACGCGCCGTGCATTCTACCTCATAATTATACAGAAAAATGCAAGAGACATTTCTTGTAGATAATTTTACTAGGAACAATTTTTATAATGGCTTCTATTGACCTCTGAGCAATAGGTCGCAAGATATTAGAGAAAAAGTGATTTTCGTGACCTTTTGACCTTCATAACTTTTTTAGCCGACACGTTATCAACGTCGATTTTTCACATCTTTATTAAAACACCGTAATAAAGGTGTACCTATACAAAAATCCAGCTCACTAGGAATTTTTCCGCAGATGAATCCTTAAATGACCGGACTATTCAAACGATAACTTCGCTGTTGAATTAAAAACCTTATGTTGCTGCAAGTTATATTATCCGTAATTTTTTATCGTATCGGAAATACATGAATCGGTAAACTATTTTCAACAAATTAAAAGTATTTTTAATTATGGTCAGCTGTTGAGGTATTTATAGGAAACCACAGATTATTTCCCAAAATTATTTAATAACGGTGTAGACATGATGATTTTTTGCATACGTTTTTTATTTTCCTTTATTTCATCAAACAAATATCTTTAATAGTGCGGGGCATTGTTGTGCATTCTTTGCAAAATTGTTTTGGGTCGCAATTTTTTATTAAATGTTCGAGATTTAAATGAAAACTATCGACCCCACATAATTCTGAAGGCGTCACATTTATTAAGACACTTAGTTAGAAGAACAAGTCAATATCACTAATAATGAATGTATTATTTTCATTTGGACCGTACTGTATATTTAGCAACAAATTAAATTTTTAAAGGTTTATTATTGCTAGCAAAGAGTAACTTTAAATAATATTATTGGATATGCATAAAATAGTAGAATTAAATAACTTAAGAAACAAGAAAATATTCAAAACACTTACATTTTGAACCATCCACGGCACAATCTCCATTCCAATACCATTTGGACTGCTCCATTTTTACCATTAACCATCACTAAAAACCGAAATCGACCATTTCCATTTACCGACCGGCGATTGCCACCACATTTATCTCTTAGTCAAAGGCATACATCACATAGTTTCCCTATGATACTCACCTATCTATACAAATCGGTTGCATGTTATTCAAAATAGATTACATTTTAGAGTACTGTATAAAAACACATCTTATGTTGTAATTTACTGAATTAAATAAATCATACAATTCAATTAGTTTAGAGAGGATGAGCGTAACCCGACATTGAAGTCCTTGTAGTTTGTGAAATCTTACTATATTACCCAAAATACTCTTTTAAGTAATACAAAAGTTAACAAGTTTCTACAAAATTATAATTGGGAGAAGTGTAAAAATCAACAATATTTTAGAGCTGGAATAAGGAACATGAAATTGTTTATCTTCAATCCGGTTCAGTATCCAGATTAAGATTATATTGTAGTGAACACTATTAAAAATTTAATATTGAGTAGATCTAATTTTGAAAAAAACTTGTTAACCAAAGTACCTTAAGTTAGCGAGTATTCCAAATAATCTGGGCACAAAAAGTGTCTTTTGTGAAATATTACTAATAGTTTTTGAAAATAAAAAAATAGTTTGAAGTGATTACGTTAAAAAAAAAGATTTTGAAAAACTACATGTCTTCATTGTCCCCAAGGAAATTTCTGTAATCACATTCAACTATAAATACAGGCATACAATGATTTGAAAATTTGTGTAACCACAAAAAATTTCTCGGCTAATAAAAAATTTAATTCATGATAAACAGTAAAATGTAAACAATTGGAAACACCCGAAATGATAAATTGTTGTCATTTCTTCTGAGTTGTCTGGCAGATCTCATTGTATCTAGTGCGTTCTGGGAGTGTCTTAATATATAAAAAATAATAATTTTCTGACGAAATTTTTAGTAAATGTATTGAATTTGGAAAAAAATATTGAGCTTCTTAAATTTTTTCTGATTTAAAGTCAAATTTTGAAAAATAATAATTTTTTTAATCTATTTTTTATTTAAAAAAAAATTTGCTTGATTAAATAAATGTTTTAAATGTTGAAAAAATTTGTGTCTCAAAATATTATATTGATTTCTGAACCAATTTTTATTTTTATATTATAGAGTTGATAAAATTTATTTTTTCAAATTCTCTCATTCGTTTTATTTAAATAAAAAAAGGTAGAACGTGTCGCGGGACACACGGTAGGAACTTTAGTTCCTTTTAAGCAAAAGTTATGTAATACATCTGACGTTATAGATAACCCCGCGAGGAATTTTTTTTATTGTTAATTTTATTTTTAAATAATCATTCTGCTTGATATTAATAACGACAACAGGTTGACGTTTGAAATATTTAGCAGAATATTCATTATTATAGATAATGGTACGGTACCCTTCATGAGGGAGTCCGACTGGCAACATCTACTTATAACAGCATCGTATATTTAAAAAGGGAAACCGTAGCATTATACAAATTGGACATTCAAGAACTGTACGTTTACCACAAAATTAGTGGAAACATAAAATTGAATTGTTAAATTT
>CAJUYI010002461.1:0-31615 GCA_910591695.1 Galerucella pusilla
TATTCATTAGTTCATTATAACAAAGAGGAAAACTAATTATAATTATTAAAGAATTATTATACAAAAGAAATATACCTACAAATTTGGGACATCAAGTATCATAAATATCAATAACTGCTATTAATAATAATATAACAATTAGCATGCCACGTCAGTGTCAATTATAACAATAAGTGTATATGTCAAAATTTGCCCTTATCGCCCTGCCAACATCTGTCAACAATTCGAATAAATTAAAAACGTCAATTTAAAGCAAGACGCGTTTATGATTATTGTGTTAAAATCCTTCCATTATTATTATTATAATATCATGGACTCGTCCAATAATGAGTTGCCCGAGTCAATACTGAAGACAGCAAGAGATATAGAGTTGCTACCGGAAAAGCACAGGTACGAAAAAGAATATGCAGCTTTTAAGAAGTGGTGCGGAAGTCAGTAGGTGAAAAGTTTGAAGGAGGAAGTGTTTTTGGCATATTTTATACATCTAAGCAAAGGCTACCGTCCCAACACATTATGGTCCAGATATTCGATGCTTAAAATGTTATTAAAATCCAAAACAACGTGGACATCGGTCAATACTGTAAGCTCACGTCTTATTAGAATAAACAAAATGTAGGATTTCAACCAAACAAGTCAAAATTTTCACCAAAGAACAAATTTCAAAATTTTTGATGGAAGCACCAAATGAGACATATCTTCTAATAAAAGTAGCAACTATTTTTGAGTTAGCCGGCGCATGTCGTCGTGATGAACTCGAATGATATTACGAATGATATTACGGAAAGGGAGGGCCTTTTGATTGTGAAAATACCAGACTCGAAGAATCATACCAGCAGAAGTTTTGTCATTTCAAATGATGTTAACGACGGCAGATACTTAGATCTCTACCGAAAATACGCAAATCTGAGAAAACCAAAGACTCATCACAACAGATTTTTCGTAAACTACAGACAAGGAGCCTGTACCGTCCAATGTGTTGGCGTGAATAGCTTCGGTAAATATCCGTCCAAAATTGCAACATTTCTGAAACTTCCTAACCCCGAATCATATACGGGCCATAGTTTTCGGCGGTCTTCGGCTACCATATTGGCTGATAGTGGAGAAGATATTACCAGTATAAAAAGATTGGGAGGCTGGAAATTGACAGCCGTGGCTGAAGGGTATTTAGAAGAATCAACGGAAATGCGAAGAAAATGTCTAGCAAAATATTATCCACCGACAAAGAACATGCATAGGGGGCTACTTCTCCCAACAACAATTTTGTCCCAACCAGTCTCACAACACCAGAAATCGAAGCAGCAATAGACTCACCAACCGATCTTAATGATCCAAAAAAACTAATAGCATCAGCGATCAAGCTACAGAATGCATCAAATTGTCAATTTATTATTAATATTAATCATAAGTAGTATAGTGTAACTAATGTTAATGTAATGACCTTGAATTTTATTACAAATTTTATGCAGGTTAATTTTAATCCATTATATTAATTTGAATTACATTTGAAAAGCATTATTTCACAATATTCGAATTTATGAAAAATTTTTATGCACGCCATTAGGCGGCTTTTTCCTACAAAGGGATAAAAATATGGGTCATCACATTAACAATAGTTACACTATAGAATAGAATGTAGTTTTTCTTTATGCTTTGATAAAAATTGAAATTTCAATATGTTTTCCTTATTTTTACATGTTCAGCACGCTCTTAGAAAAAATAGCGTTCCTAACTCGTGCGCAAAGTATCTTTTCCTCACTTGATTGCTTGGCCGAACTCCACTACGTGTCGTTCGGCCAACTGCAGTCGCGTGCGGAATAGTGGAACTTTCCGCACTAGTTAGGAAATATATTATTTCACACCCTTCTCCAGACAGTGTTGAAAAAATCCCAAATTGCCTGACATAAATTTCATTGATAAGCTGAGAATTATAAGAATCAAATTATCTCGGAGAAAGAAAAATACGATAGCTAATTCCTGCTATCCAAAAAGGTGATGGTGATGTTGGTGGATTTCCATGAGGTGTGGTCACAGAAAATACATACAGTGAAATCATAGTGGAGGTTAATTCAGTGGAGTCTTGGTGGGAAGATCTTAAAAGATAAATTCACACTACGTAGCCACGGATAAGGAAAAAAAAAGTAAGTGTTTTGTCATGCTTGGTATCGAAGAAATAGTAAAAGTGAACCAATCTTGTATTAGTCTCTGGTCTTCCAAATATCTTCTGTATGTCCCATGTGGTGTATTCTTATCCTTTCTGTTGATTATTTTTTTTGGAAAATTGGACCACAACCTTTTTCACAATTATCAAGTCAACGTTTCGGAATAGTTTTAGTTACCGTTATCAAAAACAATTAAATTTTTTTTTATTTTTTGTCCGTATCTGACCCCAATGAAAAAATTCGACCACTAGGCAATCAATTTATATTTCCAAGGTCCAATCCCAAATGTGGGATGAAATATTTTTCATGTGACATTCTAACAATATTATAGTATATATATACTGGGAGTGGGATCCAGTAAAGTTCACGCTCCAGAAATGGTTTTATTATCAAACGTTCCTGTGTTCTTGAAGTCTCAAGTTCAATTACAGCTTCATAAATGAGACAAGTAAAAGTATGTGTCTTCTTTTTAGGTAACAAAGATGAATAATTTTGTGATGATACACATTAAAGGTAATGAAATGAATTTGACTTAAGGAAGATAACAAATAGGGTTTTAATTAAGCAAGTCTCTGGTGATCTGTTAGGTTTTTGGGAATAAATATCTGATAATTAGAATAATTTCAAGTTACTCTCAAATTGAATACCTAGATGAGGTTTTCACTTGATAAGGATCCATACTAAATGATGAAATTGCGAGTTAATGGCTCAGTTCAGTTATCATAATAATGCTCGAATAGGAAAAAATAGTCAATTATGATTTGTTTGATCGAAAGACTGGAGAAATCTAAAAAATCATGTTCGAGAATTCTCCTGCCTCTAGAAATTGAAAAGGTATGAAACCAGAAACCCAATCAGTTCTCAACGAGACAACAAAATCTCACGGAACATAAACTGTCGCTCGAGATACAGTTACCCAGATATAACCTCAAGTAGTTCCAGCATTGATACTGTGAAACCTTATAGATGATGTCTCCTATACTAAGGTCGCTTTCTAAATTCCTCGTCATACATCTCAACGTGTTTACTTTGTTCTGAGATTTGGAGTTATGCCAACATTATGGATTTAAGACCAAAACCCACTGCAGGTAGTCGTTTATCTGATAAAAATAGTATATACAGTTTCATACCCGTTTGTTCGAAAAGCGAAAATTTAATGCTCAATATTTGGGTACTCGAAAGCCAATCTAGTTTTTAAAAAAAATCGAAATCGTATGGACAATATTAACACCTTAACATCGGTCATCCAAAATTATGTTCAATGTCCTAATCATGAAGTCCTGGCCCTTCACATTTCGAAGGTTCAAACATTATCACCATAATTCAAGATTCATACAGTATAGTTAATATCCCGTTCGGGGTCACATCAGGAGTTTTGCAGGGCGAGTGCTTCCCAATTCAGTTATCTATGTTTGTCGCAGTCTATTTATTTATTTATTTATTTGAGTTACAAACAGTACAAAACCATGAAAGTATCCACTAATAGTTACACATAATTGGGTAAAATAGAAAATATAAATATTATCATATGACTACATTAAATAAAAGTAAATACAAGTATACAAAAAAAAGAGAAAAAAAAGAGAACAAGAGTAGGTAATAAAACAAAATTAAATTTGCAAAAAGTAGTCTTTCAGTAGTTTTTTAATCAAATCTGCACTGTGGTGAAAAATATCTATTTCGCCAATACTGGACAATTTATTATAGGTTTTTGTTATTCTGTGAGCAGGAGAATTCAGAAAATAATTGGTGAGTGCCTGATGTGTGATTAAGGTATAATTGTTTCTAGTTGAGCTGGGAATACGAAGTGTTATGAAGTTTGTAAGTTCAATGCAATCTATATTGTTATTGAGGATTTTATTAATAAACAGTACATCCGCAATTTGCCTACCATGCTCTAGTTGAATTATCTTTGGATTAGAACGAATACGTTGCCTATCCACATCGGGATAAAATTCTCTTTTACAATATGAAATAAACTTGTTCTGGACTGTTTCTAATTTTGAAATATAGACCGAATAACGCGGGTTCCAAATAGTAGAACCAAACGTTAATATACTATTTACGTATGCCATATACACATAGATTCAAAAGTTTTGCATCACCGCTTCTTCGGATGCGAAGGAATTTTTTTGCGCTAACAATTTTCTGTTGGCTTGTTTATCAATGTTTACCATTCCAATATGTTCCATATTTTTTGCAATATACAGATGTTTACAGTTTTTTTTGTAAGATAACATTTTTAGTGCGATCATTTTAACATTCAAGGCATTTGATTTTTACGATTTTAAGTGCAAACATGAATCGTCAAGTCATAAGTGAGATTGACCGTGCAAGAATAGTGGCTTTAGTTGAAGAAGGTCATTCTCAAAGGTTCGTGGCAAACAGAGTTGGCGTTTGGCGAAGTGATGTGTCCCGTGTATGGAACCGGTATCTCCAGACCAATTCTCTCCGTGATATACCTAGAAGCGGTAGAAGGCGTGTTACTAATCAGCGGCAGAACCGCTATATCCACTTAACTATCCGAAGAAACCCGACCATGGCAATACCATCACTCCAAAGAGATATGAAACATGCGTCGGGAGTTCAAGTATCGATCTCGACATTACGAAGACGAATACTTGCGACAGGTTTGAGGTGTCGCCGACCAATAAGAGTGCCCAGACTACAACCTGAGCACAGAGTTCGCCGACTACATTGGGCTCAGGAACACGCCTTGCCTGAAGAATTTTGGAATTCGGTGTTTTTTTCCGACGAGACAAGGATTTGTTTGGTACACGATAGCCATCGAATACGTGTATAGCGGGATCCAACGAGAGCTGCTCAGCTTGCCCATGCTCGCCCCGTGCCGCCCTTCAGAGGAGGAAGTGCTATGTTTTGGGCTGGTATCATGTTAAATGATCGCACAGAATTAATTCATGTGGAGGGAACAATGACTGGTGATAGGTATCTCAGAGAGGTTCTACATCCTCACGTGAGACTATGGTGCGCAGCTGTTGGCAATTCCTTCGTTTTTATGGACGATAACGCCAGACCTCATCCGACCAGAGCTGTAAATGAGTATCTTGAAACTGAAGGGATCAATCGTTTGAACTGGCCCGCCCTATCTCCTGACATGAATCCCATAGAACATGCTTGGGATATGCTTGCCAGGGCAGTGGCAGCACGCAGAAATCCACCCAGGAGTGTACAATATCTTGTTCATGCGGCCCAAGAAGAATGGCGAAATATTCCTCAACAGAATATCAATAATTTGGTAAACAGCATGGGCAGGCGACTTCAAGCTTGCATAAATTCTAGAGGTGGAAATACTCTTTATTAAAAGTTCTCATGCAGGTTCTCACTCAACCTTTTCTTTGAAAAGAATCAATTTGTATTTAATTTATTTAATTCCTAAGAATACTTTTTATGTTTAAAGCAAGTTTATTATTGGATAATAAAAATTTTTGACAAATATACACGGTTTTTTTTATTGAAACTAATTATTTGATTAATCTCTGATCCATTTATAATGAACACATTTTTTTTTTCGGAGATTTAGGGTGATGCAAAGCTTTTGAATCTATGTGTATAATGATCTAACGGTAAGAGGATTTTGAAGTTCGAAATATGTTCTGTATATGAAGCCCAACTGCTGATTAACTTTCCAGTTATATTACAAATATGCCGATCGAAAAGTAATTTAGAGTACAAAAGAATACCAAGATTCCTAACAGTATCTACAGCGTGTAATACGCTATTAGAAATTTCATATGTATTGTAGTTCAAGTCTGAATTACAACGAGAAAATTGTATATAACAATTACATTATATACACTTCGAGACATTTAAAAACAAACTATTTCTCAGACAGTAGTCGGATAAATTGTCTAAGTCTTCTTGCAATTGAACTCTGTCGTAAGCACATGAAATTGAGTGATATATATTCAAATCATCGGCATACATAACAAACTTAGCAAATTGAAAGCAACTAGAGAAGACATTTATATATAAATTAAAAAGTAAAGGACCTAAATGGGACCCCTGAGGTACTCCTGAAGTAGTTACCACAGCCTTAGATTCAAAAGCACCTAAATTTACTTGCTGTGACCTAGTTCTGACATATGAGTCGAACCATCTTAATAAATTACCATGTATACCGACTTCAGAAAGTTTTGAGACAAGGAGGGAATGATCTATTTTGTCGAAGGCCTTACTGAAATCAGTATACACAGAATCGACGTTATGCCTATTATTTAGACTTTTGAGTATGTATTCAACATATATGGGAATAAATTTGTATCTATCGAACGTTTTTTCATGAAGTCATGCTGTTCAATGTTAAGTAGGTTTTTTACGTCATATTTCTTTGTTAGTCAAGGACATCGCAGTGTAAGCATTGACCACAAGAGCAGAATATTCTGCTTCGCGCTAATGATCTACTTATTCTTGCAAATTCTCAAATTAGTTTTAACAAAAAGTTAAAAAACTTTATAACAATAGATACTCAGATGGCAGCTTATGAATATCTCGTGTGCTTCCACCAAACTTTGAAAAGCTCAATATTTTCTATTTTTTCTTTATTGCTATTGGTATTGAAGTTTCAATTTATTCAGTAATTATTCTCAACTTCATAACTCTCAGTATTCTCAATGTGAGATTATGTGAGATTATTAAAACCTAGAAATCACAAACTTATGAGTATCCCGTGCGCTCTCACCAAAATTTGAAAAACCTTCCTATTAATTTTTTCCACTTATTCGTTTATTTCTCTCATTCAAGCTCCAATTCATTCAGTAATTATTATAACCTCATTTTTCCAGTATTCTGAATATCGAATTTACGTGGTTAGTTGAGAATTTAATCAAACTACTGAAAATTACAAACTTATGAGTATCCCGTGCGCTCTTACCAAATTTTCAAATAAATGGAATTTCTCTGAATTTCTCACTGTTCTCGGTATCATAGTAGAATTCCCCCGATAAACTATTCCATTCAATATAATTATTGGTATTTAACATGTTAGCTGATTTAAAATTGTTAGGCTCACAAAAATGTACAATTTCAACTGAACAATATTCTTGATCTCATTGTTTTCATAATCTCGTTTATTTCTGATACTTTCTGGTCCTCATGCGCTCATGCGCAATAGTGAAAAAATAACCGATCACCTTTAAGCGTTAACGTTCTCCGTTATTTACGTCGATACAAGCTAAAAATTATTAAGTGGTAAGGTTTTGACATAATTGTCAAGTGTATTATGTTTATTTTGTTGAATAAAAGGAAAATATGGAAAAGTATTAGAATTGTATTAAAACTATGAATGAATAATTTTAAATAACATATTCCAATACTATCATATTTTGGGTCTCAAAATATACTATATACATCTTTGAATATTTTAACTTGTCAACGCCGATTTTTAACGTTAATTTTGCCTAATGTTTGCTGAAAATTTCGTGAAGAATAGCGCCCTTTATTAAGTTCTTCTATTAGACCCTGATCATTTCGACGTCTAATTATATTTTTTATATTATCCATAATAGAGTACACGCATATTTCGTATTTTGCTTAGATATTAATTTATAATAGTAAAATTGATATCAAAAATAACTAATAATAGAAAATGAACCAGTTTCCATTGGAAATTACTTCCAAATTTTGAAATAAAGTTCAAATTTCCGACCACCACCCGAGGATCTCCGAACGCTACGTGTGATGTCATACCATGTGATGACTTTTGTCAATATGGCCGTTATTGCATTAGGTTCTGTGTAGTTTTGTGTTTATATTGTATTTTAATTAACTATTAATTGCTTCATCGACGTAAAAATATATTATATTTTTGTTTGAGACCATTACGTGTTTATGTGTGCATTTTTTTATTCCTAAAGGTCAACGTGGAAAGTGGACATAAATATTCGATATTTCCGATAATATTTTAAAACTATTAGAAGAAAATATTTTATTTACTAGTTCAGTGTTGATTCTTTGATATTTTGTGAGTGAAGATATGACTAGCGAAGGTTTTGTAAAAGCACAAACTGATAACTTGCCCAAAGTAGACTCATTCATGATGCTCGAATTTATGAACGTCACTCCATGGGGCAGCGATCTTTATGATGTAAAGCGCGTTTTGGCTGACTTTCAAATTTTATTATTTTTGAAGTCGTTTTAGAAGTAAAGTTTTTTTGAGAAAATAGACATGCAAAGTGTTAGGAGACCTTATAAAGCGTCAATTCCCACCAATAGCAAAATTTATGCGGCTTAAAATCTCTCTAATAATTTACATTGCTTCAAATCACTGAGTGATAGTTCCAAACTAAACACACAGTGGTTTTTCAATATCAGTCTTCAACCGACATATTCAAAATTGTGTGCTATTACCAAATTTTTTAATATTCCACTAAAATATCTGGATTTTACAATACTGAAAATTCTTTGGAAAAAAAAATTGGAATACGTGATAGTATTGACGTTTAAAATGTTTTCTGATAAATACTGCAATGCACTACCAATTTGAAATGCTGCAAAATGCAATCAAAAGTCAGAAGGCATTATTTTTTTAAAATTCGTTTATTAACAAGGTTTTGTTAAACTCAGTGGTTAAAAAAAAACAACGAAACGAGGATTTTTACAAACATTGTTGTTCCGCGAATCGATTTGTTTTGTAAATACAACAACATTCCAATTGAAAGCCTCCGTTTAATTGCATCCAACATTTTTTTCAAATTCACTTTTAATCCGCGTCGTACCGCTTTTCACTGTTATAATTCATTTCATCACCCCCCGAGTTTCCCGGGTTTGTTCTGATGAAAAACTCGCGTTGTTTGGATTTAACGTTAAGTGTTGCGTATATCCTAATTTCCGTGGAACATGCAAGAACTTGCAAATTCGGTTGTCAAGCTCAGTTGCGAATTATGTGATGTACGACTTTTTGCGTCATTAGCATTTCTGCTATTCGCAGCGCACGATTTAACTGAATCTCTTTTGTCGACTACATTTGTAATTTTTTTTAATTGTTCCGCTAAAGTCAACTCAATATAATAAATCAATTTAAATAATCACTTGGCGATATATCAGGCGACTGCGACTTTTTTTTTCAATCTGCGAAAAAAATTCTCTTAAGACACAGTCAGTTTTCTGCTGGGTTGATGAGGACAATGCGTCAGGAGATAAAAATACGCAGCACTTAGTTTGCATTGGAGTAAATTGAGTAGTAAGAGGAGAGCAGAGGTTAGTGAGGGAATGGGTCACTTTAATCTGTGAGCGTGGTCAATATTACTGACAAGTGGAGAACTGGAATTAGAATGGAAACTGGTGGTTCATCACTGAAGTAGTAGAGATGAGCATCAGCATAACCAGGGAATGCTCAGTATCAGGAGTGTGGTATGACCGACCTTGAAATATCTCAATCAGAAACTAAACACTCCGAAAGCTGGAAGAAAATACAATTGATTTTTAAGCACAACTTCACGCCATAGAAGAGAGTGCTCAGTTTGATAAATGAAAAATATAAAAGGCAAAGAATTCTTATGAAGACGAATGGTCAAGAAGTTCCAAAACGGCAGAGGAAAGCTGAGAAAAGCCGAATAAACTAGGCAAGAACAGCGTTTCCAGGGGGAAATAGAGGAGAATTGAATAGCAATGAACTAGCGGATAAGGAGTTTATACATGTTTTTTAGGGCCGGAATCCATTTTCCGGTATCAGCTCAAATGTAATATTAGAAGAAATGGGTAACGTGTGTGTAAGCAGCAGACCTAGGGAGATTTTGCTTAAAGTTCACTTGCACGCCAAGTACTTGCCTACTGCTAGAGCCTGTTGTCCCGAAATATTTGCAGCAAGTATAATCAAATAATGAATATCATTTCTGCAAAAATGGAAGAACGCCGTGTATGGAATGGGGTTGAAACTATAAAGTTGATTGAAAATTTAGAACTGTTCCCAGAATTCTGGAATGTACATTGCAAATATTTCAAAAATGGAGTGATAAAGCAAGGCGCATTTAAAACGTCACAGGAATTTTTCGACACACCTGAACATGAAATTTAGCGCAAGCTACATAACTTTTGAGAACACAACTGAATGAGGAGTGGAGAAAAGTTCAAAAAAGAAGAATAGACAGGAAATTAATAAATAGTATAAACGTACATGGGACTTCTTTGATGCTTTGAAATTTATATTAGCTCATTTTTCCCCATTTGCTTTTCAACTGAATGTATCACAACCGCAGCAGCCATTCGCCGAGACATTTTTTCGGTTAAAACGCAACTGTGTGTACGCGTTTCAGTAGGAACTTGAAGAAAACGAGGTTTCTAGAGTAATTTGGCAGAATAAATTTGAGAACAATTGAAATACAGTGTAGACACTCCCGCAAGTATTTAAGGAAAAAACGATCGCAAGTTACTTGCAAGTGGACACGAGCCTTCAGACATACTTTGGCAAGTTTATCTGAAGCTGTGAGAGGAATGCAGTCGAAAACATTCGATATTGCCACGTTTAACTATGGAAAAGCTAAAGTGCTAAGTATTTAGTGATAATAATAATAAGAAAAGGTACTTTTTATTATTAACAATATCAACAATATGATTGAACTTTAATTCTTCAATGTGCTTGTTTCCTTGGATTTTTTCTAGTAACATAATTTTTTCGATTTATGAATATTAAAAGATGTGTGTTCTTTCCTCTCACCTCGTCAATTGACTGATATTGATTTATCCAGTGGCGTTGGTATTGTCAAATACCTTTGTTTTTTCAAGTTTACTTGGTAAAATAGGTACCGTACGCCATTTGTACGTTTATGACATATATGCTCCGTTGTTTTAGATAAACTTGCCAAACTATACCTTCAGACTGCACTAAAAGTTTTGACAGGTATCTTTACAGAACACTGTCACCTAATTGGGCACCTCAAAAAGTGGAATAAAGAACCTGTTGAGAGTGAGAATAAACCTTCTTCCACATACTTGTGGATTGAATGGCAATACAGAATCTTAGAGAATAACAAAACATAGAATTCCTGGATGGAAGACCGAAGCTGGCAGATATCCTGAACTTCCCTCTGAAAAAAGGCCTGGAGAAATTACTAGTACTTGAGACTTTTATCAGGAATTAACCGAATGGAATGAGACACAATAGATCTTTCAGGTCTCAGTATACCCCAGCATACACACTTAAATGGATACATACATAATCTGGTTGTAGCCTCTAGTTTCTCTCGCTTATTCTTCTGCAGAGGTTGAGAGCTATTGTCGTTTTTTTGATACTTGGAGAAACTTCAGGATATCCACAGACTGAAGTAGCCTCCAAAAGACAATTTAATACATAATATTCCCATCTAGTTTGTTAGTTTATGCTTTTCAAGGTACCCATTTAAGTGGCTTCGTCCTGTTGAGACATTCTCAGTTCAGTTATGCTGGTTTTATGCCTTGTCGTAGTTTCTTAGTCTTGGTTTGAGTAGATTTTTTCGCTCTTTCGATCTTTTCGCCTTTTTTGCGTTTTCTTTCCGTAGTAGCGTTCCTGCGCTCAGCAGTGCTTCATTATCTTTCTCCCTATCCATTATATTTTGGAGCTCGCAGTAGTGTATGACGAAGTTGTTAATTAAGCTTTTCTGGTAGCTCCGACACAATTTTGGCAATAACTATACAAGAACTCCAATAATACACATAGATTCAAAAGTTTTGCATCACCTTCTTCGGATGCGAAGGAATTTTTTTGCGCTAACAATTTTTTGTTGGCTTGTTTATCAATGTTTACCATTTCAATATGTTCCATATTTTTGCAATATAAAGATGTTTACAGTTTTTTTTTGTAAGATAACATTTTTAGTGCGATCATTTTAACATTCAAGGCATTTGATTTTTACGATTTTAAGTCCAAACATAAATCGTCAAGTCATAAGTGAGATTGACCATGCAAAAATAGTGGCTTTAGTTGAAGAAGGTCATTCTCAAAGGTTCGTGGCAAACAGAGTTGGCGTTTGGCAAAGTGATGTGTCTCGTGTATGGAGCCGGTATCTCCAGACCAATTCTCTTCGTGATAGACCTATAAGCGGTAGAAGGCGTGTTACTAATCAGCGGCAGAACCGCTATATCCACTTAAATATCCGAAAAAACCCGACCACGGCAATACCAGCACTCCAAAGAGATATGAGACATGCGTTGGGAGTTCAAGTATCGATCTCGACATTACGAAGACGAATACTTGCGACAGGTTTGAGGTGTCGCCGACCAATAAGAGTGCCCAGACTACAACCTAAGCACAGAGTTCGCTGACTACAGTGGGCTCAAGAACACGCGGCCTTGCCTGAAGAATTTTGGAATCCGGTGTTTTTTCCGACGGAGGAAGTGCTATGTTTAGGGCTGGTATCATGTTAAATGATCGCACAGAATTAATTCATGTGGAGGGAACGATGACTGGTGATAGGTATCTCAGAGGGATTCTACATCCTCACGTGAGACTATGGCGCGCAGCTGTTGGCAATTCCTTCGTTTTTATGGACGATAACGCCCGACCTCATCGGACCAGAGCTGTAAATGAGTATCTTGAAACTGAAGGGATCAATCGTTTGAACTGGCCTGCCCTATCTCCTGACATGAATCCCATAGAACATGCTTGGGACATGCTTGCCAGGGCAGAGGCAGCATGCAGAAATTCACCCAGGAGTGTACAAGAGCTTGTTCATGCAGCCCAAGAAAAATGGCGAAATATTCCTCAACAGAATATCAATAATTTGGTGAACAGCATGGGCAGGCGACTTTAAGCTTGCATAAATTCTAGAGGTGGAAATACTCTTTATTAAAAGTTCTGCAGGTTCTCACTTAACCTTTTCTTTAAAAAGAATCAATTTGTATTTTATTTATTTAATTCCTAAGAATACTTTTTATGTTTGAAGCAAGTTTATTATTGGATAATAAATTTTTTTTACAAATATACAGGTTTTTTTTTATTGAAACTAATTATTTGATTAATCTCTTATATTGAACACATTTTTTTTTCGGAGATTTAGGGTGATGCAAAACTTTTGAATCTATGTGTATATTCAAATGAAACTCAATCCATAATCTTTCCCGTTCAAATAACATTATATGCGTTTTATATAGGTTTTAAACTCCAGCTCAGTGCTTTTCCAACTTCATTTTCTTCACTCATCACACCAGTATTATTAAATAACTGAAATGGAAATACAATCATTTATCTATAAAATTTCCCGTGTATTAGTTAAGTACCATGAAATGACCTTTTTGTTTGAACTTTTCCAGCGTTCTCTCAGCTCTAGTGCTTTTTTCGCAACTCTGGCAAATTGCAGCATCAACAAACTTTCGAGCTTTTAATTTGAGAACTCTCACCGATTTATGCCTTACACAAATTTAGTCTTACACTGCTAAAAGCGTCCTTCAAGAAAATGGAGATTTATTTTCTCTAAAAGCTAGCTACCTGAAGGATAAAAAAAAAGGGTTGATATTACAAAAGTTGTCTACAAAGTCACATATGTCAACGATTTGAGATATTCAAGGCAAAAGGTCACAATAATCTCTTTTCATTCGCGCCAATTGTATTTGCATTTATTATAAACATTTTTGATAAAAATTTTGTTCAAATCCTTGATTTATACGTTCAGCTCAAATAAACACTCGATACCTCATATTTATGAATATTCCTTATAAATAAAATAGTCCCAATATTATCTTGGGAGCAAAATAAAATAAAAAGTTTGGACCACTGGCTCAGAAAAACAAAGATATCTCTGGCGATCTAAGACTAAGTGGAATCAAAATAATGCGTGTGCTAGGAGTTGGCGTTGTCGTTGTCGCCTGATTTGGCAATTTAAGATCATAATGGTGGAGAAAGAAACATGAAACCCCCATTAACATACTTTCTGACATACAATCCTAGGACGCGACACCTTGTAGAATACTGAATAGAAGAAGGAGACTGGAGTCTGGAATTTAATAAAGGCTTAGTCCAGTTGCTCTTTTCGGAAGAGGTGAAATACCTTGGTATTACCCGCGACAGGAAACTAACATGGAACCCTCATCTACACAGCAGAGCAAAAAGATCATATGTGGCTTATGAGCAGTGTCGGGGGACAGTGGGACGCACATGGGGTCTGTCACCCCGTGTGGTCACCTGGATCTACACTGCAATAATAAGACCCATGTTAACGTATGGAGCAATTGCATGGGGACCGAAGGTTCTACAAGCAACGGCCATCCAAAAATTATATCAAATACAGCGAATGGCTTGTTTAAACATCACAGGAGCCATGAGAACAACACCAACCGCAGCAATGGAACTAATTACTGGTCTGACCCCTCTGGACCTGCACGTCAAGGAGGTTGCGTTAATGGCCATGGTACGATTGCGCACGGCTGGTGTAAACCCCGAAGTAGAAGTGGGCCAATTAAGGTTAAGCCTATGGCAGGAAGCGCTCACTGCGCTACCTCTGCTGCAGGCAGCCAACGATGCAATTGAACCCAGGTCTTTGTTTAACAAACCCTACAAAATTCAAATAAAACAGAACACAGAACCAGATGCTGCAAATACAATACGCATATATACAGATGGTTCAAAAATGGTAGAAGGCTCAGGATGTGGAGTTTACTCGAGAGCACTAAGCCTAAAGATTAAGTGGGGAATGGAAAACAATACCAGCGTGGTTCAAATAGAACTGGCTGGTATCTCAATTGCCACAAAAGAACTAACCAGAAGAGGAATTTCTGGCAAAAGCATAATAATCTGCACTGATAGTAGACAAGCCCTATTAGCCTTGAACAGACAACGTGTTATATCGAGACTAGTACTAGAGTGCCACCAAGATTTAGCTGACGCCTCGGCAGATAACAATATCATCCTGAGGTGGGTTAAAGGGCACGACAGGAGTAAAGGAAATTGCATTGCTGATTCTTTGGCCAGGGAAGCCGCTGGACTGAAAATTCTACGACCCAGTGTCAACTACGGCCTAACGACTTCGACAATTGCGGAACTAGCCAAACGTTAAACCCATGCTCAATCCCTTAAGAGATGGGATGGAATCAAAGGATGCAGTTTTGCCAGGATCACCCTGGGCGACCCTGGGAAGCTGGCGCCGAAGAAATATTTGGCGTTGACCAGGAAAAACCTATATATTCAACAGTAGGATTTCTGAATGGTCACTGTCAACTAGTCCAGTTGCTGAACTTTGAAACTTGTCCCAGGAACTGAGTAGAAGGTCTCAGTGAACGTCCATCCTAAAGGACGATGTATTCCAGGAAGTAATAGAATGGCCCAGAATTGCGTTTTTCAAATAGTTGTGATATTAATTAGAGGATATCTTGGGGTATTTTCACTAACTATAAAAGTCTTCTGTAAACTTTATTGAAAGATTATGTACAGGATAACTGAAGGATGCTTCGACATTTTCTTACTGTGTGCTTTGCTAAAATCCACTATTCTAATATATCCTAAAACAGTTTCTGTCATATTGCAGAAGGCCCCTAGTTACTTAAAGAGCTCTATAGCTACAAAAGGCAAATCTAATTTTGCAGCTTAAACTATTTATACACCTTAACGACGTTACTTAATTAGATGTTGGTCGTTATTCTTGGAATTTACGTGTCTACACTGAATTCGCAAACAAATGGCCCGAGTATATGGACCGTTGTCGACGCTAAGAAGATTTATTGTGGGATAATTAGGGAAATTTTCAAACAGCCAGCTTAAATAACCAACAGGAATGCCGATGGTTTGACCGTTTTCAGTTTCCTAGGTTTCTGAACTTGTCTTTAATCTTCTTTGTGTAGGAATTTACCGGTTTGTTTCAGGATGGACAGGAGAGTGAATGGACACTATAATTTATAGAGTTTATGCTTAGGATAATAAAGTTGCCTGTTTCTCGGACATGTTTGATTTTCTATTGCTGGTAACTGTCCAATGCGAATACACTATATTTTAATAACATTTTGTTTCTCTCAATGAAGCATAGCAAAGTGTAATTAATTTTTCAGTAAAGTACTTGCTTGAGGGGCATCTACCAAATTCGACCTTGCACAATTATGCTTTGTATATTTTTTGTTTCCCTACGTCCTCACGTTTAAGTTCACATAACGAAAATTTTATTAGAAATATGAAAGCTCCGCAACATGTAGGTAGCCAAGTGATCCAAGCGGATTTTGGTTCACGTACTACTCTATAAGCTTCGTCAGTACTGAACTGGGAGACCGCCGAGACCGGCGAGCGTTGTATCAACAATGGAACGGCACGCGACTACCGAAGCAGAGAGACAATGTCAGTCATAGAAGAATAGAAAAGCGAGAGATGGATTTTATCCGATATTTCAGTGGTAGCAACCGAATTTCAATAAGGAATTGTACGGTCATAAGTAATTTGAGAATTCTGAGATTTTTATTTAGTATTCATAAAGCTTCAAATTAGACTTCTTATCAATTAGTTTTTCCATTTAATCCATATTTAATTCTTTACAAGGGCTCAAACTTTGCTTAATATGTGTAATTACCTCATGATTCGTATTTCTTTCAACAAAATTTGGTTAGAGTTTCAAAGTTTTTATTCGATGAGAACTCTAAGTTCAACATTATTCTACATGATATATTTTTTTCTTAATTTTCAATACATCCATTACCTCAAAATTCTTTGCCAAAAATACTTCGATATTATGTCAAATCGCTGCCGATAGATTCCCCTTAAGATCAAGAGTTTTTCTGGAAAAGATGCAAGGAAGTTACAGAATTTGAATTCCACCTATCTTATTAAAACTTTCCTATTATTTTGTGATATGTGATATATGGTCAAATCGGATCATGATTGGGTATTCCAAATATCACGATTCAAAAAATTTCACATGGCAAATTAGTTGTGAAAAAATCAGTTTCTTATTGGAGACCGCAACTGTTGACGGAAGATCAGGAAGCAATTAGACTCAATTGGTGTCTAAACCGGCATAGCCATTGCATAATGCAGCGAGCTCAAAAAATATACAGAACAGTCTGGTCAGTGGTGGTGAATCTTGGATTTACTCTTATGCTAAACTCAGACGCACCACAGCGACGCGTCACGACAACTTCATAAATGTGGTTGTTAGTTGTCGAAGGTCGTGGTTATATTAAAAATGAGATAGAATTAGAACAGTATTCAGACGAACGACTTCTTGTAGTTGATCTCATCGACTGTCGCTACCTGTGGACGGTATCACCCACCAAATTGTCGCTGCTGGTGGTTCAATACTAAACACATGGACGATAGAACGACTTCGCAATGCGACAACTGGCCACTCCTCGTTTCTCCATACTGGAACTGATGGTGTTCATTGAACCCAACACCATTGTCGTTAATTGAAGTCGTCTTCAACAACATGACGACAACAAAAACACAAACTAGTTGCGTTGCTGTGGTCCGTCTGAGTTTAGCCTTATGAACCCGAAAATAAGCGTCATTCGGCTGTTCCAATTCCAAAATGAACCAAAACTGACGAAAGCTGTCCGTTTTCGACGTACTTTCAGAAAGATGGTGACGCTATTTGTTTTGAAAGCTGGTCATGTAACAACAACTCGTCTTGAAGATCAAAGTAAGTTGCTGGGTTTTGAAAAACCATTCCCAACTTCGAGTGGACCATTCTATACAGTCCCGACTTTTTTACTTTCCAAAAAATTCAGAGTGAAGTGTAGCAAAGCAAAACTCCAATCCTCAGAATTATACGAAATTTAGGCATCTATATAGTTTACTTATTAAACACCTAGTATGAGTTGACTAATTTCATATGAAAAATATTTAAATCAGATATCGCATAATAATGATTATTCTAACGCTTTATAAAGTTGTGGATTTGTGGAATATATTTTTCAAAAATAAAGCGTAAGAATGATTATTATTTTGCGATATCCATTGGTAACGCGCTTTATTAAATACAATATTACGGGAAACGGTAATGAAACCTTTTTTTAGAGTTAAATTACTTTTTTCTACAATCACATTGAAAAGTAGACTTTTTCGCTTTCCATTGACAACGAAAAGTTGAAGTTTCTTGAGTAGAGTTACTTTACGCTCGCCGACCGTGAAAAATGGCAAAACGCTCGTTGCCCATAACAACCGACACTACAAACACAATTGTATTGACAGTGACTGATATAAAAGTTTGAAACAGTAACCATTACTTTCAAGCAATAATGGATCACTTTTCGCTCTTAATAAATAAATAACTATTATCTACAACTGTAATGTGACGGGTACGATTTGACACTATTGTCAGTGTCATAATGACGAATATTACCGCACTAGTGCATTTTTGATTACATTACCGCACTAGTGCGGCAGGTAAATGCTTCAGGGTGTACCTTCAATTTAAATATAATAAATAATAAGTCTATATGTGCTATTTACTTTGTCATAATAAAATGCAATGTAGCAGCAGTTTCTTGTATTATGAATTTTGAGCAGTTGGCAATAAAATGTTGTATACACCACGTCAGTAAAGTGTCTTTATCGGACTCGCCTGTTAATTGCCTCGCTTCGCTCGTCTCATAATTTCAGACTCGTCCGATAAATAATCACTTTACTGCCTTGGTACATAAATAAATATTTACAGAATACGCCATCTAGCTAGAAATTCGAAAGGTATTTATTTTGAATATTTCTACCAGAAAACTGTTTTTTCTCAAAGGTGTATAGGTCCTGATATATAGTGCCAAGATATCGACTTTCTACTCCATCGAGTACCTACATCAAATTCCACTGAAAATTATTTAGATCAGACCTTTGGTTGTAAGTAATAACGGGTATGAAGAAGCTGACCATGCTTTCTTCATTATTTCTCTACACATTTTATTTTTTGGATGGATCGCTAGTACAAAATGAAGTTTAGTTTCGAATCATCAATAATATGCTATTGAGCAGGATTTTAGTGTTATGATTAGAAGTAACAAAAACTACGGATGAAATCTCTTCAAGATAACTCTATTCTCTCATGTAAATGTAATTTTTAATTGAGATATTTTCGTGAATCATTCCAATATTGGGATTGAAGCAAACACTTTTCAATATGTTAAACTCCTATAGTATTTTGTTTAGTCTTCAAACCACAGCAATACATGTTCTGGCCGTCCAATCCCCTGAAGCGGTTGCAAAGCTATTTCTGATTTCAAAATAGTTTAATCATTAGTGGAATTTCAACATAACATGTATTTCTACTCAATCTAATTTAGTTCGAACATAATATAGGAGAGATTCAAGACTCCATATAAACTGTCCAAATTGTATAGTACTTTATATAAACAGATTCGGCAAATAATTAGGTTCTGTATT
Source organism: Galerucella pusilla (assembly GCA_910591695.1). Taxonomy (NCBI): domain Eukaryota; kingdom Metazoa; phylum Arthropoda; class Insecta; order Coleoptera; family Chrysomelidae; genus Galerucella; species Galerucella pusilla. Next base: position 19,435 of record CAJUYI010002461.1, read on the forward strand.
GCCATTCTGTGAGTGGAAGAGAGGAAGCTATAGAACAACAGAGAGACAATGTCGCATTCCCCTCTTCGGAAAGTGTGTCGAGACCTATCGAGCCTGAAGTTGTCGGTTATTCATAGAGCGGAAGTATTTTTGGACATTTTTAATTTTCTCTAATTTTCTGTATAAAAGAGGAATACACAGCCTAATGGGACCGTCTGGTACACAGATGACTCATGCTCCGGTTATAGAGCAGGTGCTGGAATTTACTCCAGGAACCCAAAAACACAAGTTTGTGTACCATTGGGTGATGGTGTATCTGCATATCAGGCCGAGATATATGCTATCTTGGAATGTGCCCAGATAAACCTAGACAGAGGTTATGTAGATCGACGCATAACCATATACTCCGACAGTCAGGCAGCAATTAAAGCCCTGAGTGGGTATACCAGCAACTCAGAACTTGCTAACGAATGTCTTGCTAATCTTGCTAATCTTGCAAGACGGAACGTGGTGCGGCTAGAATGGATTCCAGCCCACTCTGGTTTTGGAGGCAACGAGATGGCGGATGCACTGGATCGGAAGGGGCGGCAGCTCCTTTCTGCGGCCCGGGCCCGACCCTGTGCCTAACAACACAGAAAATACGCAAGGAGACGAAGAAGTGGCTGAGGAATCAACACCTCGCTCATTGGAATGCTCTGCAGGGTCCTAGACAATCCAAACTTCTACTGAAGGGAAGGACTGATGGACACGCCAGGGCAGCTACTGAACTACCAAGGAGTAGGCTAAGGAAGATAGCAGGACTCCTAACAGGGCACTGCTGTATGAGGAAACACCTTCACCACTTAGGAGTAGAGGAAAGTTCCCTATGTAGGGGTTGCGGCATGACTGACGAAACGTCAGTCCATGTTCTCTTAGAGTGTCCACAGTGGGCTGTACTACGCAGGCGAATCTTCGGAGTCTCTGTTATGGCCCCTGGAGACACAAGCAGACATCCATTGAAAAAGGTTGTGGCCTTTATTGAAGGGCTTGGTTTCATGGATGTCTAGGTAGCAGGAATGGCACAATGGGCTCGTCAGTGGCCTCAGTGCTGGAACCTTGACTTGAGTTGTCCAGGACAAGGCTCGCCTGCACATTTGGTAGTAGTAGTTGCTTCTATGTGAGATTCTACATACGAAAGATAAATATTTGCCGAACCTGTATAGACAATGTTAATAATGTTAATAATAATGAACGGCGGAACTTTTATGATCGTTTGAGACACTGTTAAGCAGCAAACAGAGAACAATTTGAGCATTCAATTGAATAAATAAATTTTCGAAAAAAATACCTTTGCTTTATTTCAAATTTAAATTTTTTTTAAACAAAAATTGTAGAGGAAGAACTAAGAACAAAAAAAAAATTCACAACAGCGGCGCGTCGAACCACCATACTTCATCATTAACTTTCAAATTTCCCGAGCCCCTCCCTGCTGGTTATCTCATAAGCGGTTGAGAGTATTCGAAAGTGTTATGAAAATGGAGTTCCACTTTTTTAAACATAACTATCCATTTTTATATTAAACCAGAGTGAATTCAAGTAAATTGAAAGTGCATTTGAACTTATTTTTCTACGACCTTTCCAAATCGATTATTATTTTTTATGGACACTATAAGTAAGTAAGTAAGTTTTTCTTGAAATCGTCCGTTCCCACCTATCCAGTTTACTTTTATTCTTCTCATTCAATCCACATAATGGGGAAGGTTTTTTGATTGATTTGTATAGTCCGATCTTTATTCTTTTTGTTAATAACCTAGTATTCATCATATTTTCTATGGCTTCCAAGGCTGACTTTCATGATCCTTTTCTCTATTTCCATATCTGTCATTGCTACTTCCGGATATTCAAAATGGCATACTTTTTGAAATGAATAGTTTTTCTATTTTCTTGCTTCCGCCAGTACTCATTTCCAAATATTCATTTTTTCCTTCATTTATATGAGGACCTTACTGTTTCGAAATATTTTCCAGGCTACTGAAAATTTGCTGTAGTTCTTCTTGTGATCTTATTATTTTTGAGATGAGTTCTGAATAAGCTATCACTTGGTGTTTTCTCTAATATATTATTGCTTTTGGTTAATAGTGCTGTCTCTTATTATACTTTCCATCACCAGTACAACTTTTTATCGTTTTATACTTTCTCGGCATAATGAAGACAAATATAAAAAACTACCGACGTAAATTAAAACTTGCAGCTCATTCACGTTCCACTCAACGTTCTGAAAAATTGTTTTTCTCTGGAAATGGAGTCGGTTCGTTAACATGAATTCAGAAGTACATACTGTGAATTTAATTTGGTAGCAAGCAGGCAGGCAAACATTGACTGAATGAGGGGGGTTAACGGCTGCTAGTTAGGTAAACGAATAGCAAATGATTTAACGTTATCGGTCAAGTTTCTACTTTAACCCCAACCGGCGGCTATTTCCTAAGAGGATTAAAGGCACCTTTTCACTAGCGTAGCTTCGACATTCTATAAGGGTGTTACGGTTGTGGATGGTTCGATACAAAATAACTTTAGCTGGATATGGATTTCGCTGCGATAGAAAAAATGTTGAGATAAGTACTGGTTATTATAATCTTTCAAATTAATTTTTGAGTTTGACAGACTAGTAGTTTCGGCTTAGGATTCGCCACTTGAATAAGGTTCCTGCGTACACCGCGTGACTATGAGCTGGGGTGCGATTTTCGAGTTCACACGAATATTATGCGTGTACGGTTATTTCCTCATACATTTTTTTCGTATTCGGTGCTAAATGTTTATAAAGTTTCACAAATTGCCTTTCTGAATATTCCTCAATAGGATCAATAAATGAGTTAAAGATCCTAGGAGGTCTATCTGCTGAGTCTTCCGCTTCTTGTATAGCGTTTATGAAGTTTAAATGAATTAAATCATTAAAACCTGCCATATCATAACTGATTATATATCATTTCATTACTCAAATTAATGACATACCAAACACAAATATTTTCACTCTCCGTTCACGAAAACATTTATTCGAATGGAATAAACTCACTCGAAACAAGCCATACGAAAGTGTTCGTATACGATTACCGTTTGATTAACAAAACAGGTGCATTCCAAAAAAAAAACACTGGCAAAAGTTGTAATACTCAAACCGCAAATACAAATACATATTAAATCGTTTTTTTTTTATAATTTGGAAATTAATTCGGAAAGGGACAGAGACAGGGGATGATTCTTTCAGTGGATTGTCTATATGTACAGACCATTCAATCGTTAATAAGTAGGTAGAAGAACCTGATCGAATTTGTGAATTTTTTCCTGTTAATATTTAGTTTAAAAAGGTTGTTGTGTTATCTTTCAAATAACACCCTTCAAGTCAGTTATTTAACGCGGAAAAGTTATTGAAAGGAACAGAAACTGAGTTTATTATCAACGATTTTCTTGAGATATCGTGCCATAAGATGGAAATACTCCCTAAAAGCAGTCAAAAATTCTTGGAATAATATTTTTCTCCAATCATCAAAAAATGTTGACATTTTCGTACTATTTTCAGGTGCAAAAGCCATCAATTCCCTTACCGTACAAAAATTTGCTCGTTGCTTAGCAACACTTTTAATCCTAGGATTAAATATATAGATATTATATAGGTATTTGTTATTTATAGTAATATAGAATGTACAATTTGAACAATTATTGCCAAAATTCAAAGTACCACTAAAATTATCACTAACAATTTTCGAACAATTCAAAAGATTTTCATTGATGTTAGAACAACTCAAAATATTTTCCGTAACTGTTGATGAAACATTCGAGGAAATATCTGAACAAGTACTTGTACCTTCTTTGTCAGGTTGCAATATTTTTCTGGCAGTATTCTCTTTGTTCATACGTGATTCTTCAATATATCCTTCTTTACCGTACTCGATTTCCATGTCTTTTAAGACAAGTGAGGTCACCGCCACCATCAATGAGAAGTGTCGCAGATGTTCTTCTTAGCGAATGTCCAGTATAGGTACTCCTTCCAATTTTCTTACTTAAAAAATTTTGCAATTTCTTGCGGCACGGTACTAATTTTGTGAATACCAACAACCATTCTTTGACACTTCCCATTAACATACTTCAAAAATAAACGACGTTCCTGTATATTTGATAGCCGTAGTGCAACATATTTTCGAAACAAACGCAAATAAGTATCGCCTATAATGGTAAACAAACGAGGTTTCTTGTTTTTTTTCTGCAAAATTGTTACGACCAGGACTGAGTCCATATCTTCAATGTCATCAATTTTCAAATGAACTAGTTCGTCACAACGCATAGCACCTCCAATTCCTAATACTAGAACAACCTTTATCATCAAATATACATTATCAGGTGCCATATCCAGGAACCGATCCACTTCCTCCTTTGTAAAAACCCACTTTGCCTTTTCAACAATTCTCGTAATTTTAAATATCTACTAATACCCACACCATTTTTGATATCCAGTGTGGATCGCAACATTGAATACTGTGACCAAAGAGTGGATGGCTTGACGGTCTTCGTTAAATTTGAGAAATTCACCATAAGAACACTCTCCGCATAGTTTTGCACATTTTTTTCTTTACACCAATCCATGAATCGCTGATATGCAAGTTCATAAACTTAGCGAGATTTGGGTGGCAGAAGATTTAGATATACTGCTTCGGCATTTTCCAATATATCCGCAGGTATATTTTCATCGTCTACTTGACAATCAATATTTATCAACAATACCAGATATCCATGACTACCGACCTGCTATCGCTGTTATAATTAATAGGTGTTCAAATTTATTACCAAATTATTAACGATTTTTGAATAAAACTAAATTTATTTTAATTTTGACTTGGTTGGAGAAAAAATAGTATATATCATACGCTGCGCTCCGCCACGCAACTGCAAATATTGCTCGTAAAAAAATATGCACTTAATCCTTATAATATAATATACTATTTTTTATATTTCTCAAAATATTGATATGAAAAACAAAATCATTCAAAGTGGGAACTAAACAATGGACCAAAGTTTCTCACTTCAAAATTTCTCGTCACTGTTTACATGATAATAGTTAACATTAACAAGATGCAATAAGCCTCAATCTTAATATTGTCTTCATAATGGATGCAAACCCATTTGTCTTTGGGTTTAAAGCTTACACATTCCACGAACCAGGACGAGAATCCTCTTGAGACAAGGATTACTGTCTATACGCGGAGAATTGCTTGATTGTAACTGACTGCAACATCAGTGCTCGTTCTGAGGAATTCAATAACCATATAAATAATGAAACCTGATAAAGCGACATCAGGAAGTGATTACTATAAAGCAAACGTTAACTAAGGAACCGTAAGCGACATGTGCTAACTTATATGTAAGTACATTTAATACAAATTCAACTAACTTTAGTATAGAAATATAGATTTCTAAAAGTTTTAAATGTTTTTATTTGGTAGAAAGTTTTCGTTGAAAGACTGATCGCTTCTAGATTCCCTCCAGAACAATATTGTAAGCCTTCGATACCGTACAAACACATTACATGAAAATACACTCATTGCCTCGCTAGGGATTAAAGACAAACAGCGATACACAGAGGTGTATTCGCTCTAAAAAACGATCCAACTTAATTCAATTCAAACAGTAACAGAGAAGAAGAGGAGGAGAGGAGAAAAGTGAACTTACTTTCCTGTGAAAAGAATTAACATTAACTATTTTCATCCGAATTGGGAAGAGAAGTGATTTTTATATCTGCAGGATGTGAAAAGACAATATTTCAACCCCCTACAACTACGGATCTGTTGAAATTGTTGATTGTGGAGTTTCTCTAACTTGACAGCATCCATTAAATTCGTTTTGAGGACAATGCCATTCGAGACTCGCTATAGAATCGAATATGTATTTTGAATAATACCAAATGGCAGAAAGCGAACAAAGTCATTGTTTCGATTTTAAATGAGTGTAATGTCGACAGAAGACTTTCGTTCGTGAATTGATTGATGAAAATTTGTTTCTTTGAAACCACACGGGGGCTCACTTCCTTGAGACTTGCAGGGCTTACACTTTCGAAGATGCTTCTGGACGATTACAACCTGTTGAGATCAAATGAATGCCTGAGTAGAGATGGACTAAAGTAGGTCTAAGGGGGCTGCTCATCTCTAAGACTCTCTTCAGGAACTGAGTTGGAGTGAGGGGCCACAATACATCTTTCAGGTTCCAGTGAGTACATTCATGTGAATTTATTCCTTAAAGATTAGATTTAAGATGGAGATACTCATAGCTATAACACGCCAATGGCATTTACATGGAATGTGTTCAAAAATTGAAAAATGCCATGACATGACTCTTTTGTCACTGGCGTGGATTGTGGGAGGGATTTCATTGGTATAGAGTACAGCTTTTAATTTTAATTATTACATTTACAGGTGTAGCATGAAACTGACAATGAATCCGTATTCTATTTATGTGATTTGGCTTGAATCTTCTATATTTTGGCGGGATTTTATGTGTAAAATACTCATACTAATAAATGGATCACTCTTTATAAGATAATATTGGATGTTTTATCAATAGGCTTCGGTTTCGGGTATAGCTGGACGTCTATTCCTGAACAATGAACGGCATAGATTTATGGCGAATGATCACATGAGGTGATCGTCGTTATATTCTTTGCCCGTGATCCAATCTTATTGATCTCATGAAAATCATACGCTCCGGATTGCATGGTCCGAAATAGAGAAGCAGAGTAGAATGAATTGGCGCTTGCCTAGTGGAAAGTTTTTTCAATGGAAATTTGTTTACATTTTTCATAGAGAAATAAGTATATAATTACTATTTCTCTAAGCATTCCGTCATTATTCTGTCAGTTGTCTGTTTCTTTGAATCTTAAATTAATGTGCATAGAGTTAAAAAAAATACTTTGTCGTGAGTTTTAGTGGTTTTATTGATTTCCAGTGTTTTCAATCGGTGTTTTATTATGGACATGAAGAACTATTATTTTTGGCACGTAATGATGGAGGATTTACAAGAGGCACGAATTGACGGAGATAGGGGCTCCAGGTTTTTATATGACCATCGCTTGAAAGCATGCCGTTTGTGGGGGCACTTCTTTTGTAAGGAGTGGAACGCGACTGACTCATTTTTATTCAATTTTAATACTGATTGATTTACTAAACAGAATACCTTTTTTATTATTGGTATTATAACAGATTGAGATTAAAAAAGAAGTATGAATACAGGCATATTAAGATTGAAGATTATAAGATTCAAGGGGTAGATAAAATAAAATACTTGGGTATAACAATATCTAATGACGAAAACAAAGAAACCGAAATAAAAGAAAGAATAGCAGCCACAAATAGAGCATTTCATATGAATAAAAAACTGTTAAGAAGTAAACTAATAAGTGGGAAGACGAAAATGAGAGTATACAAAACAAGACCTGTATTGATGTATGGATCAGAAACATTAACAATGACCAAGAAACATCAGGATAAGTGTCATAAGCGAAAGACCTAAACCAACGTGGTTACAGGAGGTTATAAGCGACCTCAATATTATAGGAATAAGGCAGTGGAAAGAAAAAACAAAAGATAGGAAGAAATGGCGCCAGAATTCCGAAAAATAATGAGGAAGTGAAGGAAGAGAAACGGATTGATCTCTCGGCTATATATCAGAAACTGTTCGTGTTATAACTTTGGGAAAAAAAATTCCTTGGGAAAAGTGGACAAGAGAAATTGCTGGAAATTACTTTCAAGTTTCTAGGTTAACCGCTAGGGGGCGTAACTTGTAAAGAAAGATTTAAAAACCAGTTTAGTGTCAATAGAAAGAGTGTAGATGAATTAATCACATCTACTATAAAACAATGACATTTAGTTTTAATTGTCATAGGAAGAGGGTACTTTCGAATGAAAAAAATTAAAATTCGTTTTCTTGAAAAATGTTCAATGGAAACACCTGATCATTGTGAATCATAATGGAACTGGCTTAAATTCTCAACAAAACAGCGCAAACCGCATGTTGATAGCTTTTGTCGAACTCGAGATATAAATAAAAACGCATGAACATAAGTGAGTATAGTATTGATACCCTGTATTATAACTCAAAATTGAATATGGGAAAGAAAGATCATACAGATATCTTGGTTATCAAAACTTGTTGTCCAACTGAATGTTCAAATTGTTTTTCATTGTTTTCCACACAAATATGTAATCTAGCACGTTTTGACATATCTGTTGCTTAAATTTCAGCTGTTGATGTACTATTTATAGCGTTTCTAACGCGCTGTTGCATGTCGTCTCGCGTGGTTGGTGAATTTGGTACGATAAACCCTTCAAACTTCCCCACAGATAAAAGTCCAGACATATTCAAGTCTGGAGATCTAGCTGGCCCTGAAAATATACTTACCCTTCCAATCCATCCATTTCAATAACTTAAATTCAAATAATCTCTAACTTGTCTGGAAAAGTGCGCAGGACACCCGTCATGCTGTAATATCATGCCTCATGTTTGTAAGAAGTATCTTCCAATAAAACAGACAACCAATTATCCAGAAAATTCAAATATGTATGGCCATTTGAAATTCCAAGAAATATGAACCTGCGATCTTCCCGTCAACTATACCACACCAAACATTAGGACTATCTATCTTGAAGCTGCACTTCCTCTATCCAGTGCGGATTTTCTTCAGACCAATGATGCTTATTAAGTATGCAGATTAACACCACCCGCACTATTAAGCGTAGCCTCGTCTGCCCACAAAATTTTTGACATGATATGCGGTTGTTCTTCTAGCAGATTTAACAATTGCAGTAATCTGAGATTGAAGCAGCATTTAATTGGACATAACGTCTCAATGATCGAGATTTATGCATGATCATTCTTTTACATATTTAATTTTAAGTTATAATGCAGAGTGAGTCAATACTCTATACTATCACTTATGTTTATGCGTTTTTATTTATATCTTGACTTCGACAATAGCTATCAACATGCGGTCTGCGCCATTTTGTTGAGAATTTAATCCAGTTCCATTATAATTCACAATAATTAGGTGTTTTCATTGAACATTTTCCAAGAAAACAAATTTTTTCCATTCGAAAGAACCTTCTACCTATTACAATTAAAACTAAATGCCATTGTTTTATAGTAGATGGAATTAATTCATCTACACTCTTTCTATTGACATTAATTTCGTTAAAATCGGTTGATTCAAACCAAAGTTATAGGTATTTATCCACAAACACTTTCCCTCTTTCTCCCACCCTTTATTTGGAAAAATAGAATAAAAAGTACTTGAACAAATTTGTGCGAAATTTAGGCCTTTTTACTCATTCAACACCGGGTATAATTAGGCATTTTTCACAGAAAACTGGTTTTTAAATTTCTCTTCACAGGTTACGCCCCCGAGCGGTTAACCTAGAAGCTTGAAAGTAATTTCCAGCAATTTCTCTTGTCCCCTTTTCCTAAGGAAGTTTTTCTCCCAAAGTTATAGCATGAATAGTTTCTGATATATAGCCGAGAGATCGGCTTATTGGACCACCCGGTACATTTCCCAATTTTAGGCGATAGTATATTATTGTTATTTTCATGAACGCGAACTGCAAAATTGCGAAAGGAAGCAAATTTCAACGTGGTTGGGACAGCAACGCGGTAAACAATGTCTCGAGAATGGCAGCAATAGTTACTTCGTCTGAACACCTGCCTGTGCTGAGTCGTGGTAAGATATGTCTGGGTAGAGAGAGCATTGGTTCAGTCATTCTTCACCGCGTTGCAACAGCATGTATGCGTTACAGCATAGTAAACAATGCCAATACGCGCCCGGGATAGATCCCATCGTACGAGAGAAGCACCGGATCGCATGATTTTCATGAATAGCTACCCTGGAGGGATTAAATTACCTAATGATTTGATAGGCTGTGACATGTGGCAGATTTATTTTTACCCCAAAACAAAGAAGATTTGATTAAAAATTATTAATTGTGAATTGAAACATTAAAAGCGGCTTTTTGAGCCCGGAGTGCTTTAGAGCTTTTTAAACCTTTACAATACTTAATATTCCATTTTACATTTTCAATCACTGAAAACATTTAATTAACCAATTTTATTGATAATGACGGTAGAATAAAATGCGCTGTCAGGGTTCGAATCAAAGCAAGTATCTATTAATTAATTCTACACAACTGTGCCCACGTTTAATTAAATTTCTACTATGGGCTAACTTTATTTGAGAATTAATTTCGTTTCATCAAACACTGCATTTATGTAAATAAATGTTGAAATATTTGGTTTGTTATTTTCTTTTTCAATTTCAATTACATTGAATCACTAATATAAATATAGAGGTTGATTGTTCGAATGAGCTTCAGATAGTGAAATTAGATTCTTACTATTAGGTGTATTTGTAGTGCTGTAAGTCGGAGATTAGGGGTGAAATTTTCCCTCGAATGGGGTTAACTCTATTCTGGGGTTGTTAGGAAGTGGAAAAAATGTATAAAATGTGTTCTTTTTCCTTTATAAGAAATAGGCAAGTCGGTGTGGGTCATTTTGGACCAAAAGAACATGTTATTAGGAATACGGCTGATTTTTTTTTTCATATATACCTTAAAGTATGCAGATTGATATGGAAAAAAGTTTACCAGTCTAGCGATATCCCAAATAAGAAAAAAAAATCAAATAACTTTTTTTTTTCTAAATTCCTCAATAATTCGCTATCAGATGTAAAAAACCAAAACCCTCCCTATGTAAAAGCTATAGCTACGTGACTGGTCTGGCCTAAAATGTTATTTTATTCACTTTTATCCAAAATTTCTTCATAAGACCAGTAAAGACTTAGCATAAATGTCTGGATAGGCAAATCAACTGCTGGGACCAGAATTTACCTGGTCGTTAAATAGAACAGTATTACTTCAACTTCTTACAAAATTAATAAGCTGATTTAATGAACTACGTTTTTCTAATGACATGACAAAATTTTTGGTTAATCCACAATGGCTGTTCTGTTAGTTCGTCAATATCTTAAAACTGCGTTTGGAAATCGATGGGTTGGACGAAAAGAGCCAGTTAATTTTCGGGTCTCAAATTCCCATGCTTTTCAAATAATCGTAGAAGCCCATCTACTAAACTCTGGGGATTGTATGTATGCATATCAGGGTGACATTCACTGAGACCTGTAATATCTATTGTGCCCCCTTATACTTCTACTCAGTTCCTGAGGAAACTCTCAAAGACTAGTAGCTGCTTTAGTCCTATTTTCCTATTTTCCGGTGGAATTTTATCTTGGACTTAGGCGACTCTCCTCTAGACGTACACACATCAAAGAGCAGCAGCCAAATTACTGAACGTAAATGAGGCATATCTGACGCTAATGCAGCCATGTGTTGATAAAAAGTTTGATATTACAGAAATTGTTACTGTGGGGACCCTGAAAGAACTCACATAAGTTTCTGAAAAATTGAAATTATCAGTTGATTCTGTTTTAATGAAAAATCGTTAGCTCAGCTATGGGATATGGCATGTGATGCAATTCGATATGTTTCTCAAGAGCTAGATAATCCTTACAGAAACGCAGGAGTTTCTATAAAAAGAGCCATAATGCAGGGCAATGATTGTTTTTGACGGATATTCTGTTGGTGATGCTGTCACATTATTTGAGGTAAGGTTTTAGTTTGTGTTGATTGGTAATGTTTTGACGACATAATAAAATCATTATTGGAAACGTGAGCCACCAGTTTTATAATGAAAATATTCAATGACAAACTGGAGAAGAAAGGAAGCGGGATGTGTGAAAAAAAGAGTTAGCTTTAAAGGAAAAAGAAGTTAGTGGTGTCAAATCTAAAGCCTTCCATGGAAATATAAGGACTGAGAGCATTTGGAATAGCTGCTGATCAAGACTACATGCATTCAGTGTTAACCCGTTTACACTGGACTTCACATTCGGAATAGGAGAAACCTACTCACGAATTGACATTGCCTCCGTTATATAGCGGAAAAATTCCAATAAAACCCCAGAAAGATAGTTTTTCTCAAAAATATGGCGAAGTTTCTGCTAAATCCTGAAAGTACTATTAAAACCTATGAGGAATTTGACAGCGATGACAACAGCAGTGGTGGTGAAAACTGGGATATTTGATTTTAGTCTCTTCATTTTATTGGTACTTAGATAGTAAAATGATTATTGGAGTTTTTTTTA
>CAJUYI010002461.1:31715-45372 GCA_910591695.1 Galerucella pusilla
AACAATCCGTCCAAATGTGATAATGCTCGGCCTCATGTTGCCAACGTTGTGAAAGAAAATCTGCAACGAAAGAAATGGAGGATATTAGAGCATCCACCCTATAGTCCCGATTTATCGCCTTGCGATTTTCACATCTTTGGGCCACTAAAAAAGGCGTTAAAAGGTAACCGTTTTCAGTCGGACGCAGAAGTACAAAATACTGTGAAAGAATTCTTCCAGCAGCAGCCACAAGAATTCTATAAGAAGGGTATACATCGGTTGGTTAGACAGTGGGATATGTGCCTCAATTGTAGTGGTAGTTATTTGTAACTGTACTTGTCAATAAATTTTTCCTGGACCAAAGATGAGTTTCAATTGAACAATCCTCGTATTACACAATTTATCATATGATATAAAAGTTTTTCGCGAGTTTTACCTGTGTACTAACTAGTCTTACCTGACAAACTTATTATAAGTAATTCTATGGAAGAAAATGTTTCTTATAAAATATGCAAATCCCGCGACAGGCTTTCATATCTTAATAAATTGTGTAATGCATGTACTTAATTAATTAGTTTGGTTCAATTTAAGGTTTGTTTTTCTACGACTGCTATGGAAAATAGTTCTTTTCCCACAATTTACGAAACTACAAAGTGTCACTTTGCCTCTAAGCCGTGGGAAAGATTGCCTAAACCGTGTGAAATATTTTTGTCTACGACCGTGCGTTTTAACCCACTTTCCCGCACGCATTCCAGCTTTGAAATTGTCACTTTCCCGCACTAGTGCGGGAAAGTAAAATTATACAAATTTTGACCTTATTAGATAGTTTTTTTACTTTGGAAGTTATAACTATTAATACAACAGGTGAATAAATAGTCCATTAAATAAAATCTACATCTTTTTAGCTTTTTGTTGCATTTTAATTTTTTTTTTAAATATTAAATAATGAAGATATTTTGGTATAACCCTGTACATTCTTTAAAGTAGTGTTATAAAACAACTACCAAACCACCCGGTTTTGATATAAGAAAAATATATCAGAAAAAATTCCGTTGCCGTCACCTACATCGTCATCTTTATGTGACCTTCAACCGATGCCATCCTCATTAACGTCATCTACTTACCAGTTAACACCGAATCCACTGGACCGGCAATTTTAAGTAATTTACAGAATGCAACAAATTGTGTTTCTAATATATATATTTATAATAATAATAATAGTTTTTGGTTAAAGTTTTGTATGTATGTTGAAATAAAATAACTTTTGAAAAATGGGTTGGTATACTTTTTTGTATATACGATCGTAGAAAAAATAATGTTCCTAACTCATGCGTAAAGAGTATTTTCCGTTCTTGACCGCCTGCAGTCGCGTCCGGGAAAGTATTACTTTCCGCAATTGTTAGGAAAATAACTATTTCTCACGGCACTTTGCCCACGCCACATACAATTATAATAATATGAAGAATCAAATTAATTTTACAAAAACTTAGAATGCTACCTTCAAATACCTACTTAGTTGTCACAAAACTGTCAGATTATATCGGAAGTTTTTAAATTCGAAAAGGTAGTTTCTAATAACAGAGAATTTAATGAAAAGAAATGACGTTCCGGGTTTTTTTTTTGGCTTGGACTCACGTCATTCAGCCAACGTTCCGGGTTTGACCATACAAAATTGTACAAATTTCACCATCAACTATAATTTTGAATAAAATTATTCAACAGTTTATAGATGGGATACTTTTAGTGTTATTTTTGTTTTACTAGCCGTAGTTACTTTACTCGTATTCGTTAAATTTGTGCAGTTGTAGAAAAAGTATAGTGTGCAACATGTGAAAGTAAGAGAAAGTACTTTTCTCACTCGTGTGTTTGCGTCCCTCGCCCTTCGGACTTGTGCCACAAACTTCCACACTCGTGAGAAAAGTTGAACTTACCCCACTTGTTGCACAATATACTATTTTTCATCTATTCAGGGCTTGTTTAAAAAGCTTTTTCCACCAAAGATTTTTCTTTATACTGTTCTGAGTTATATATTTGTCCACGACCACCTAATAATAAGTCAATATTTTACCTCCTAACTAAAGGTATATGGTACCCATATATCAGCTGTGGTGAATTATGGTTCATAATACACTGTAGTGTATTATGGTTCATAATTCACGACTAGAGATGGGGGTACAATATGAAATAAACTATTAAATCTGTGTATTTTGTTCAGGAAATTTGTTTCTGACATATATCGTATCTATTAAATATTGTAATTTTTAGTATTGATACTTTTCATAACGATATTTTCTAATATTAAGTATTTCAAAACAATATATTTATAACGGTACGTTGTATTGATACTTTCTACAGTATCGCCCGTCTCTATATATGTCAAATTATTTGAAGTAGCTGCCACAACATTTTGAGGTTAGTAATATGCCAAATCGCTACTGACTTTTATTTTATTAATAATTAAATTATGTGTCGTGGACAAAGTATAGTATTCTACTCGCAATTCATGGCCATAATTCACTTGGGTGACTTGCGCCCCTCGCCTGCGGCTCGTGACGCAAACGTCACCCATCGTGAATTATGGCTATCATAAATTGCTCGTTTAATAATATACTATTTTATATTAAATTTTATATCTTTTCAAATTATGTCGCTTTTTCCATGGAATTATAATAATTTACCATGAAAATTAAGTTTATCTCCTTCTTTCTATTCTCTCAGTATTGGAATCACATTTTATCTGAAAGTGGAACATCAGAATTTTTTTGAAATTTGGAAGACTGACTTAATTGCGTTGGTTGAAAGTAGGGACAAATTGAAGCAATCGAATCAAAAGACATGTGAAGCAAAAGCAAGTATAAAGCTCTAGACAGTTTTAAAGTGTAGGTAATTATCCTTTATTATTAAAAAAATGAAAAAAATTAGGAAAACTATAAATGATGCAGAATTCTTGAAATAATGGGGGTAGACAACTTTTACGAAAACTTAATCACTTAAAAATAAAAAAGACCAATATAAATGATGTACGGCAAATTTGAATATTTCCAACATCCGACTCAACTTCAAATTTATCGAACAATTCCGTGTTCATCCTCTTGATACGAAATTCATTCACTGGGACTAATTCGGAACGTCGTTCAAGAAAGACAGAAAAAGGGTAATCCAGGATTGTGAAGGTCCTGACACATCCTGGGTAATTTTAATCCTCATAGGATGGGTAGCGGATCTAATTGTCACTGAAATCGCGGTAAGCTCAGCTTTGTGGTAATGACCAACTTGGCCGAATTAAGAGGATCCATCCGAAAATATATCAAATTAATAATTCCCAATGATTTAAATATCAGATAACTTCCGAAAATGTAACAGAAAGTTTTGAAAAAAGCTTTTTTGATATATTTTTTTTTCAATCACAACTATAGTTATACAGTGGGACTCTCAATTAATGTATAAATTCATTTCTTACTTAGTTAGTCACTGCAAAATACTCTGTATAACGTATGACTCACGACTTACCTGGAAACAACATCTACTAAAATTAATAATAGGCTCAACATGTTCAAAAAACTCTCACATTTCCATTGTGGTGCAGACCAAAATTACCTCCATAAAGTATATAGATTGATTATAAGCTCCAAACTAGATTATGCTTGCTGCATTATATAATATGTCAGCTTCCAAAACATATCTTGACCTCTTAAGCCCATCACACCATACAGCTCTACGTCTCTGCCTAGGTGCCAATAATGTCAGTCCTTCAAATCTCCTGGTGAGGATGGTATATCACTAGCCCTGCTTGAAAATACTTTGGACCTACGTTGTCCGTCAGGTCTTTCGCAGGTGGCTGCCTTCTAAATGATCAAATTACAGTGAGAGGTAATGCTATACCTTCCTCCACTACATCTACATGTACGGTAGACCTTTCTGCAAAATGCCCAATAATTTCAGTCCTTCAAATTTCCCGGTGAGGATGGTGTATTCCTAGCCCTGCTTTAAAATACTCTAAATACCTACGTTGTCCATCAGGCTTTTTGCAGGTAGCTGTCGACTGAATAATCATATTATAGTAAGAGGTAATGCTATACCTTCCTTCCTACATCTACACATGCGCGGTGGATCTTTCTGGAAAATGCCTACAGGCTAAGTCGAGCTAAGTCTACAAATTCCGGCAATCCAATGGGACATCTTGAGATACATAGGGATGAAGTAGCCAAATCCATCAGAATACAAACGGACTTTATGTCTGCGGAACAGGATTTCGAACTCACACTGACCGTATCAGTAGATCATTTTTCTTCAAATCTATCTATCATAATATAATGTCATAGTGTGTGTTGCCAAATTCCCCTGAAACGGCTTGAGTGACTTTAATGAAATTTTTTGTGTATATTTGGTAGATCCAAGAATCGGTCGTTAAATATTTTTCATACCACTAGGTGATGGTCCACCATTTTTATCAAAGTTTTTTGACAAACTTTTTTACTTTAACTTTTTTATGATTTGGCACCAAAAAATACACATAACTCTAAATTTCCGCCTTCTACCACCAATTGCAATATTAATAGGTTTGTTTCTTGCATTCCTTCAAGCGTTTTGATCCATTTTTCGATTTTTAATTTTTTTAGCTAATGGTTTGTGTGGCGTTTGGTACGTTACGGTATATTTATCTTGCTTTAGTCAAGAAAGTTCTATGTAAAAATGAGTGACGATGGAATTAGCGATTTTACAGAATTTGATAGATAGTACAGGCAGTGAAGATGATTTGGAATTAATTTCCAACAAAAGAGCTGAGGATGGAAATTATTCGGGTGATAACTGAATTTCAAGTAGATACCAACTTATTTAGTTAATAATGTTGTGAATTGGGCTGATACATCTTTTAAAAATATTATTTCACGAAATAGGTCCATATATTATTATATTCTAATTAATCCTACTGATCTAATCCCACGAAATACAATATCAAAACCGTTCCAACCCGGCAGTTATTTTATATAGACATGTAACCGTGTGAGGTTACGTGTTATATCGAGGCTAGTCTAGAGTGCCACCAAGATTTAGCTGACGCCTCGGCAGATAACAATATTATCCTGAGGTGGGTTAAAGGGCACGACAGGAGTAAAGGAAATCGCATTGCTGATTCTTTAGCCAGAGAAGCCGCTGGACTAAAAATTCTAGGACCCACTGACACCTACGGCCTAACGACTTCGACAATTGCGGAACTAGCCAAACGTTACAACCATGCTCAGTCCCTTAAGAGATGGGATGGAATCAAAGGATGCAGTCTTGCCAGGATCACCCTGGGCGACCCTGGGAAGCTGGCGCCGAAGAAATATTTGGCGATAACCAGGTAAAACCTACGTTTAACAGTAGGCTTTCTGACTGGTCACTGTCTACTAAGGAAACCTCCATACTATGGGGCTAGTGGACACACCTCTATGCAGGATGTGTGAACAGGAAGATGAAACTGTCAGGCATGTCTTATGCGAGTGTCCGGAGTTATCGTCAATAAGAGAGTGTGTGTTCGGTGAGTCTTGGCCTACACCTGCCGATATGAAGGAGATGTCTCTTAGTGACCTGTCCACCTTCCTGAGAAGGAGAGGATGGACAATGACCTAGGAGGACAACTCCTCGGGAGGATGTACAATGGGTCACATGTGGCCTAAGTGCTGTGAGCCTACACATTCACCCTCCCCACTCTACAGATACAGAACCGTGTGAAGTTAACGCCTGCGCATATAATCTATCCATCCATCCACAGATGAGCCATAGATTGCAACATGGCTATCGAATATAGGAGTGATCATTTTTACGAACAGTCTCTATGTATAAATTTCAATATAAAACCGGTCGTAAGCGAAATGAGACTGTTGAAAATCGAAGATTTCTCGCTTTTTGTGTTGATTTTTCTTAATTAATGTCCTACAACCCCCTTATTACATAACGGAATCCATCTATCTGACACAAACGTCAATTTGCATAAATTCTACTTGTCACGATGGTTTCAGTGAAATATCCATTCCACAAATACTGGCCCCTAATGCCGAATACCCTTAATGGATTCAGCCAACATTATTACTGGTGAAGTTGGCAACCATTTCGAACATTGCTGGGTAAGTATATTAATTGCAGACATATTGATTTCGTGCACCTGTGTTATTAATTAGTAGCGGATTATTAGCCAACATAATAAATCAACTTGGGATAGTTGTTTAACTTGGCATGTTAGATATAATCCAATATTTGTAGATGTAAGTACACAAGGTTTTGGTTAATGCGGATGTTCTAGTTCGTTGGTACAGATTGAAAGAATAATATGCATTTGATACGGACTAAATCTGCGTTTACAATTATTATGTTATTGGAGTTCATATAATAACTTTCTTGTTGTGCGTCATTAACTATCCAAAATAGGATGCAGACTTATCTTTCGTATCGACAATGTGTCTTACATCTTTTTAATGTCCCACTGACAGTTCTTGCCAGGTCTGTACTTTGTTGTTCACGGTCAATTATTATTTATGAAAAATAAATATTAATCTTATTGTTATATTCACCTCAATGATACAAAAATATGCCTAGATACACGGAAAAAGAAGCATTTTGAAAGTTGTCAACTATTTTCAGTTAGTGGTGATTATTAATTTCATAGCCTTTCCGAATTTGGCTTAATACGATCCTGACGATTTCATTCATCAAATTTGAGGTTAGCTTCATGTCAAAATTGCAAATAAAATAAACGACAAACCCAAACCCCGATTATACGTCACAAACGATGACGCACACAAAGAAAGCCTTTGTATTTATACTATTTAGAAGCCTTTTAGGAAACCTCAATCACAATACTAAAAGTTACTAGATTTGGAGTGTGTTCCGAAAGGATCGTGTTCAGAACTTCTTAAGCCAATTGAAAATAAACTATTTCAGAATACTTGACTTTTGCAGGTCGAACATATTGGGCTGGATCCCCCGACCAGTTGGAGTTGAAGTTTGTGTGCTTTGTCAGTTGGTTGTCAGACAGACTTTGTAGAACAATATCAATGTGATATACAGAGGAAATATGTGATTCAAAAGCAACATACTCAAATGCACGGAGAGATCAGTTAAATAGTCACCTTGCTTAGCTAATACTCAAGCTTCCCACATTCCACACTAATAATATAATATGCATCAGGACCCACAGCAATATGGCCAACCTGTCAGTGACGTCATTCTGGAATGGTAGAAGTGTCAAATTACACTGTGGCTCATGCTTTTACTTTTTACATGAGCAGTTTGAATTGTATTTTATTCAAACAACTAAAGGCCTTTTCTTCTTCATTATAACTTCACTAAAATAATGATTTACCGCAGAAAGTGATTATATCATCAATTCCAATCCTAATTATGTCATTATACGTAATGTTTTGTGAAAAAATACATATTATAATGCCTTACGTGTGACAAGTTGTAGTAATATACGACACACCACTCTCAAATGTCCTTCTATCGTGATCTAAGGTCGTTACATCAACTCAATTATGCTTATTAACAGGAAAAACACCCTTAGTTGGTGTTATTTGTTATCAAAATCTGTTGAATGTGAGTTACAAAAATGTTGGATTTTACAGGGTTATTATTATAAATTGGGTGGAAATAATCTACAAAAGTTAGCAGAGGACAAATGTGGTCTTTAAGAAATATTAATCAGAAACAGAATTTCAGCAAAATTCTTCTTGATAGGACATTTTGTATATGGTTACAACGATTTTGATTATATTTTGTTTGTGTTTAAGTGAGTTCCAGGAAGGTTAAGCTTCACATTTGGTCCTGGTAGATGGCATTGCAAACCGATTCAAACTGAACTACCAATCGGTTCGACCAATTTCCTCTTCAAAGTACTTCCATCCATCCGAGACCTCCTAAGTTCCCGCAGAAGCAGAATATGTGAGTAGGTGTTTTATCATAGAGTTCACATTTCTTGCGCAAAGGTTCACTAACTTTGCCCATTTTGTGCAGTTTTTTTCAATGTGTAGTGTCCAGTCTTTAGGACGTTCACTGTCCCCAAATGTCTCTTACCCAGATTCAATAACCTGGTTGAGAGATTCTAGATCAGTAAACTCTTTGTATGGGAGTGTCTTTGTGTCGACCTCCATTCAAGTAGGTGTTCCCTATCTATAGCCAGTTCCAGATTTCCCCTCTCATGCAATTCCACAAAACGGTTCCACTTTGTTGTGTCTTACCAGTCGATATTCTCTACAGATATTTATCAGTCCAGACCTAGTTGTTGGATTACTGATAGCTTCAACCTCTTCTAATGTTTTCATCAATACAGGTTACAGCGGCAATCAGAAACATCCGTATATGACAGGAATTACCACAAAGATAGATGTTACTACTTGAGACATTCATGGACCTTATGGACAATATTTTTATATTAAAAATTTATTTGATTCATCTTCACCCTCTGCTATTTTTGGATAAACTTCCAGAAATATCAGTAGACCTCTTAAAATTTTTGTATTAACCTTATTTCCGTACTTCAAATAATTACAAAGATGAATGTCGAGTAAATATTAATATAAGTAATGAATAGCCCTGTACAAAAATCTGCGTAGTGTTTTTGCAAGGAAAACCTTTTCGAATAATTTTGACGGAAAGGGTAAGAGACTTATTGCCCTGGGGGTAACATATTTCGAGGGGCTTCCGCTTGCTTTGGCAATTAAAATAATTTGTACAAATTTCCGCTGGATGGAAATCATGCTGTTGGAAATGATCCTCAATATCGAGGTCTGCTTTTGTTCAGTTTATAGATTTAATTGTAACAGTATACGAAGCGTTTTCGTGAAGGGAAACACAATACACAACACAATATAGAATAATAATCTGTGTGTATTTTTTAAACAGAATCAAACGACAGAATACCTGCACAGAGTATTCAAATGAGATTATAATTCTGAAATAATTCGTTTGACGCTGTTGCTATGTGATTATGTGCAGTAACGTGGACCTCGCGAGTTTTATAGGAATTATGGGCTCATGAATAATTTACATTGAAAAAATACGTCGGGCTGTGGCTTAATTTAAAGTCTGTTTTGTTTTCTTTATGGATTTACGGAAAGACTGAAGAAGTAGATTTTTACTTTTTTTAACAGAAGCCAGAAAGTTTCACATTGTTGGAAGATTATCAATAATTTTTTCATCGTTTTTAAGAGAAATATTCATATCTTTTGTAAGCTCCTTGTGGCTTTACTTATTTTTTTTATTTCGACGTTTCGGTAGTGTTCCAGCTACCGTTGTCAAGATTAACTAGTAATAAAATAATTTTTGGTCCCTATCTGACACAACCAAAAAATATGACAACTAGACAATCAATATTTTGAAGTTCAAGAGTACAAAACATTGTACTGTTATAGCGCTTCAAGAAGTAGACTCATCAGTCAGTCGAAAAATGAACACACTAACACTAACACCAACACCAACACCAACACCAACACCAACACCAACACCAGCACCAACACCAACACTAACACTTTTTTTCCAAATAGAGAAGACTCCGTGAAGAGAAACTGTCACAGACAGAGAGCTGTTGCTACATAGATGGCTCAAAGACACCCTCAGGCTTGGTTGCGTGAAACGTCGTGAAACGTCGACATTGATTCCAACGGCAATAAAAAAACTCAATGGGATTCATCAAAGTGACTTCAGTTTGGATCTCTAGCCATTCTGGTATTGATAAGGAAGACTTCTTCGCAAACGAAAGTGCCATTGATGACTTTATTGGATTGGAACCTGCAATTGACATTTTAATTGGGTTTTACCAAATAACTAGTGAATGAGAAGAGTACTTCTCATGGCATATCTACTAGGATTTTTTCATCAAAAGGTTTTTATACAAAAGTGTGCCCTATCAAGTGTGGGACAATGGTAAGCATGACCTTCGTTATGTAACAGCTTTTGAACACGATATTGCCGTCCAAGTCCATTGAGCTGTCGAAAGAACAATCCAATTCCAATTTGGTCTAGAGTCTAGAAGATTAAATACAAAAGCATATAATGGTTGCCAGTTTCCTCGCGGATCAAATCAGGTATCGGATGTTTGGATGACAAGTATATTTTTATAAGGTACACCGATTTTTCTTTCTTTCTTCTTCCTCTCTTCAAGGTCGTTAAGCTCCTCTGGTATAGATCGAGTCGATTTTTCTCTCCCTTGAACTAAAACTCAACTTGCAGACAACTTTTCCTAATCAATAAGACATCAAAGAGAATTCGCAGCCAGTAACGGAGTGGAATCCTGTAAATTTCCTTGCTAGATATTTTCAGAGCTTCATTGTGGAATCTCCAGCAATTTTTTGACATAGTAGTCACGTGAATTTGAACTTCTCATGCTTTTGCCCTTCGCTGTAGTTTAATTTACTTTCAGAATTAAACTCACGTTCATATTTCTAATTCCGTTCAAATACCTCCACCTCATTAAAATACGTCGTCAACGACAGGATTATAAAAATAAATATAAGAAAAAAAAAGGGTAATAAACAGTCTTAAAACTTGTTATGTCACTGTGAACTGTAAACCTTTATTACCGTCATTTTTACAACCTTTCAACTCAGTGTACCTACGGGAGTGCACAAGAAAATAATGAACTTTCATCACACAAATAAATTATCTATCGATTTGAAGATTTAGAACATTCGCGATGGATTAAACTTGCTTCTGACACAATATTCTCACATTCAAGTCTTTTATTACCAATTGGATTCGTAATTATCAGCTAGTTTCTCAATCTCTTTCCTCATTAACTATCAGGTTTGAGAATCTGATCACCGCTACAGAAATTTGATTAGGCTTCTCTTGGAAAGAGAAAATCGTCATCTGAATACGAGGCTAAGGAAGCTGGACACCAACAAGCCCAGAGCTTGCTTATCACTCTTATCACACACATGTCTTTTGAAACAAAACTGACTATTGGTTTTCTATTCAGCTAGTTTCTCAATCGCTTCCCCCATTAACTATCAATTGAGAATCTTATCACCGCAGAAAAAATTAAATTAGGTTTATTTTGGATTGAGAAGATCAACATCTGGATACAGGACAACGGAAGCTGTGATTCAATTTAAAGGGACACTAACAAGCCCAAAACTTGCTTATGACACTCTGCTCTTCACAAACATGTCTTATTGCCATAAAACTGATCATTGGCTTTCAAATAAGCTCGTTTCTCAATCGCTTTCCCCCTAAACTTTTAGATGAAAATCTAATTACTGCGAAAATTTTTTGACAGTTCCTAGAACTAATCAAATTTCCTCATTTTTGATCATATGAACAATTTCACCCAATCATGTCAACATTACACTGAAAACAGACCTTGGGGCTGTTTTCACACGTTGCTATGGATGCATATTGATTTATTTCGACTTTGAAGTTTCAAATATTTAATATTTCGAAATGTCACATTTAACTTTTCTAATTGTTCCTTTGTTAATTGCACCTTTAGATAAATTGTTTAAGATCTGTTCTTTTTCTATAATAAGCAAAAAATTTTCTATCCGAATAACCCTCGGACATTGATAAATGCTCAAAAATTTTATGACAACTTTCTCAAGCTTGTTGCTTATAGGCAACAGACCTCCGCCTACGGCGTCGGTCTGTTTCCAAGCAACAAGCTTTCGACATCTGTCATAAAATTTTTTCGAACAATTATCAATGCCCTTGGGTTATTACTACTGAAAACTCGATTGAGTTTCATCTGTAACAAACAATGCTGACTACCGTTTTCTTCCTTGGACGCTAAACGCAGATTACTTAGCAGGAAAACTCTTTGACGCAACAGTATCATAACTTCAACAGTAATTTCCAAATAAGGAAATCATACCAGGTAGGGAAGACTGGAAGAAAGTTACACCAATGAAGGCTTAAGCATTCTGGTGTTACGACATCTCGAGAACGGAGGTAGGTGCAGGAGCATGATTTCAATTGCCCACCAAAAAATTTTCACACCTGCGTGAAAAAATTGGAATGAAAAAAACAAGCTGCGATGAGGTCATTCGATTGCTTGAGGATTTAGTTGGTGAACGTGCCTCAAAAACATTCGAACACCACCGATGTGTGGTCATGGTATGAATGCTGCCAAGCTAATGGGGTTGATATACGAAGCCATCTGTAGATTTTATCACCTAAAACAGAAGACCACCAGTGATACTGCCTGGCGTATGTGGGATTTCTTATTTTTGGAGAAGTTACTGACAAGAAGCTACTTGGAAGATATAGTCTCGAAGATGATTGGCAACTTGAAAAATTATTTTCATCTGGATTCAAAGGACCACAATAGATCTATAAAGGCCCAATGTAATTGTTCAATTAACCACCCTATCAAATCTGAGAGCGGCTCACAAAGGCTTCTATCGAACAAATGTTATTATTTCTTTTACACGACGAATTCAGATTTGGAATGAGAAGATTAATATATCGTTCGAGAAATGTTATTGGTTACTTTTTCCTTTCGGTAGTGGTAAAACGGATTTGAAACGACTTTACCGGTTTACTGGAGAGTTACAAATGAAAATAATTTGTGCTCCTATCACGTTTCTAGTTGGATTATCATGTCTCAGATTTAGCTTTCATTGATCGAACTTGCTGCAACAATATGGAATATAATGTATGAACACTACAAGAAACATGTTGCATTGTGACCAATGCGGTGGGAAATTTATTGAAATAATTGAAAAAGTTTGTATATCAAATTATTTTAATACATTCTGTATGATGAAATATCAAGTTTCCTTTGTGTTTGAATAGCAATTGAGAATTTTGGTGCTGAATTCTTTAAATATCAGATACGTTTGCCGAAAAGGAGAGTCTTAAATATTCAATTGATACCTTACCTAATTTTTTAATCTTCTCCGACTTAAAAGCACTCGTTTTGCAGTGATTAATTGAAATAATAGGATGTCTTGAATCTGATATTTATTAACTTCTCTAACACTTTTTCACTTACTAATTGGATATAGCAAAAAAATTGCTCATCCTTTTAACTTTTCAAACTTTTCAAACTGCTGCAAAGTTTTCACTAGTAATACCACTAAAGGTCAAATTATAATTATACCTCGTCTTCGACTCGGGATAATTTTCAAAATATTCATGAACTCGAAAAAATTTCCGGATTTAATTTGACCTCGTGTGGTATTCGGTTAGAAAATTCCACACCAAATGTGTTTCCAACAACATCAATTTTCGTCTTTATCAAGTTCTTGCAAAACAGGTTTTGTCAACTTGATTATTCAGTTACCATGGCAACTCAGTGAAACTCTAAACTAGAAATTATTTCTGTCTCAAATTAAAAAAAACACGACGTAGAAAAATGACTCGCTCAGGTCAAGAAAGTAAAGAAAACATTCGCCAGAATATCAAGCAGTTGACACCAGCGAATACTAGGAAATCGAAGGCAAGTGTATGGAAGCAGTTTATAAACTTTTGCACAAAAAAAGCGTATGATTTCGACAGAGCGGATATACCTGTGGAAGAACTGGCGCTCATTCTTGAAGACTATGCCTTTAACAAGCGAAAAAAGAACTCCGAAGACTACAAGGAGAGTACTATCAAAGTTCTATGGAATTCTACAGCTGAGCAGTTGCAGGAATATTTTCTCGGAAGGTATAATCGCAAATTTAATCCATTCTCTGACATAGAATTTGTCAACGCAAGAGCT